>WUAM01000423.1:3163455-3236953 GCA_024336885.1 Actenoides hombroni | reverse complement strand
AGATGCAACACTAATTAGAGGGTGTATGTGAGATTTTAGGGTGTTATATTTTCTTTTGTATTATGAACTTTTCAGTAAAAGTACTGGTATGATGTCTCAGGGCTGTGAACTGATCTTCTGCTTGACTCTTCCTTTTATTTCCTGAAAATTAAAAAGCTTAAGGATGTGCATTTGAGGAGGTCATCAGTAACATCTATGACAGTTTTACATTAAAGAATATTTACTTTGGATGAGGCAGAATTACTGTTCCATCAGTTTTCTGCAGTTAATCTCACCGTCATTAATTAACACTAAAGAAATAAAGGATGAAAACAGTCTGTGATAACGAACATTCATGTTGAACTTCATTTCCAAATCCATCTCTTTCCTCTTCTCTCAGCCTGCTTTGCTCAGGGCTGTAATTTGTAAGAAAGGAGTGCTTTGTTCAAGTCCAAGAATCAAGTTCATTCAAGTTACTTTCAAGTCTGTTCTTACCTGAGAAGGAAATAATAGAATAGGTGGGTGTTCACTGGAGCAACTGGGGCCTACCACTAAGGGACTGTCCCTTTTAGGTGAGCCACAAGTCTAAGAGTCTTTAGAAGTTACCATCACTCAAACCTGACTCCAAAACCTTCTGTGTTTTGACTTCCTCTCTGGGATCACAGGTTCTGTTTGCAGAGTATGGGGATACGTGTTTGTGTTTTTTCACAAACAGATGAAGTGCAAGATAGTCGGCCAGTATCTGGCTGTGATGCTGTTTTGGAGTATACAAAGAAATGTGCAGGCTTGGTACGTGGCTAACTGCATATACACAGTGCAGGTGCTGCTCATGAAATGTTTAAGCTTGCAGCTAGTGTTGCATTTTGAGCTTATGAAAAGTATTTGACCTCTTCAAACTGGATGTGTTTTCTTTTGCTAAAAGTTACGCAAGTTTGTGTCTAGAGTTTCACTGCTGTAAAAACCCCCAATATTTAAGGAAGAGTGTTATCTATAGGAGGGACATTAAGGTGCTTATTAGCTGGTTATTTACTACGTCAAGTACCCCACTTCAGCATTTCACCCTTATTTAAACTCACAGCTTTTCAGGTCAGTTTTAATTAGACTAGATGATCTTTAGAGGTCCCTTGCAACTCCAACAATTCTGTGATTGTATTGAAGACTGATTAGGTTTAGAACTATTAGACCAGAATTATTAGTATTAGCAAGACTTCAGACTACTGTTAATATCAACATGGGTTCTATTAGGATTTTCCTTAGAAACAGAAGCCAGGCTCCCCTGCTCTGATGAGCAGATCTCATCTTGCTGTCTATATCTGCTGAGGAGAGAAGACTGCTGTTAAGCTGGCTACCAAAACTGTTTTGAAGAAAAAATTTTCACCAAGGTTTATTTCTTTCTAGTATTAATATTATGTTTAATATTAATATTATTTAATACCACCTTTCAGTTTTGTGGCACATAATATAAATATCCATGCATATGACTTGTTAATTTACATTTCTTTTTCATTTAAGTTACGCCCACACAGCAGTGTGTGGTGGGTCGCATACCTTCTCATTAGGAAATCTGTGGGTGTTACACACAGGAGAAGAAAGAAAGAGAGAAAGAAAGAATGGAAAAATGAGAGAAAGTAGCCAAGACAAGCAAGTTCTTCCTATTCTTCCTTCTGTCTGAACAGTTTCCCCACCCATCCCAAATGGCCAGTGTGAACAATTTGCCAAAGTAAGCTTTAATTTAGTCTTTGGACATAGGCTTTGGTATAAACTCTCCATTTCCTGTATTTAATTAATGTCTAAACGTGTTTGATTTTGGTTGGTTCTACTTTTTTTAAGAAAAAATTAAAGTGGAGTAGGTTTTAAAAGATTTAATTTTGCCTGCATCCAATTTGCGTGGCCAAAGTCATGTGAGAAGGGCCTCGATCAGGTATGGTTCACTTGCATTGCTTGAAGTTCAATGAATAGAAGCCATCCAATAAAAAAACCTCAGGTACTAGTGAGTTTTTCTCATTAAAAAAATGCAACACTACTTCACTGTACAAATGCATAATCTTTCAAGTTAGAATTTATGTTTTTATATACATGCACCACAGGTTTTCACTTTGCACCACTTGGCGCTCCTCAGGAAGACATACTGGTTTTTAGTGATGATGTCAAGTATGTTGGTGTGTCATAATGCACACCTACTGTAGACTGCAGCTAAAAGCAGAGCCTGTTTTTTCACGTTCCACAGAAGGTGGCTGGTTTTGATTAAGAGCAATGTGAATTGAGTAACAAGAGGCTATAAAGAGGACTGACTGAGTGGAGATATTAAATACAGGAGAATGACAAAGGGAGGACTGTGGAAAATGAAGGAAGAAGGCAAAGTTTACATGGGCACAGAGGGAACAAAAAGGAGGTTGAGGAAAGAAAATATGGCTGGTAGAAATGCCCATGTTAGAAACGGAAGGAAGGAATCTTGTAAATTGACCTTCGTCCCTGTCTTGAGAAAGGAAGAAGCTAACTATGTTTATTCTACAAGTAATTTGCACATCTTCTCTCAGTCCTTCCCTAGCATCCTTGTTGTTTTTCTTGGCTTGAGGGTGGAACGTTTTTGCTCTGATTTCAGATCTTTTTATTGTACAGTCTCTTCCACAGTGAAAATAATTAGAGATCATGCTGTCACATGGCACAGTGAGCTCCCAGCTTGATTTTTATCTGCTTTCTCTGGGATTGTGTATAATTTTTTAATAATATTTTTAACCTAGTTTTCTAAGGAAATGAGGCTTATTGTCATCATGTGATGATTGCATAAGAAATTACATTTCTGTTGCTTATGAAGCTGTTTGTTTGGCTCCTGTAAGCACAGAAAAATGAAACAATAAATCACGATGATAAATATTCCCAACTGTTTTGGTCTTGCATTTTAATTTTAACATTATGATGTTTTTAAGGAAAACACCCTTTTCAGGCTGCCTAAGTCTGTTTTAGGAGTGTTCAGTATTACTGTAGAGCATGAATTGTGTAAGATGTTCACAGGGTATGTTCCACTTTACATTCCTGTAGCAGCAAAACTGATTTACTCCCCCTTTCCAAGCTGTTAACTCTTACTCCGCTGCTGTGAAACAGTATTTTGTTTCATTTTCACTAGAAGCTTGCTTAAAGAGCAACCCCAGAAAAATTTGATGAGTGCAGCTAGGGGGGAGTAAACTATGGCAGATAAGCTACCATAGGGGACTGAAGAGAACAGAAATCTTTTAAATGAGCTTTGATGTTGTTGCACGTTGTAATTTCTGTCTCTCCTAAGAAGCAGTCTTCAGCTTCTTTGCAATGGACTCATTTGTGGCCAAGTCCTGCAGATATTTCTGTCTGTGACAACAGAGCCTCATAGCTCCCTGAAGTATGCAGTAACTTAGGCAGTAAGTAATGAAAAATGCTTTGATTAGTATCTTGTAGTTAATATTTCCCATATTTGCTTTAGATTTTTTTTGTCCATTTTTTACAGCCCGCTCATGGAGAATAAAGGCATCTCCTATTCACCAAAATAGTTTTCTTCTAGAAGATCAGGATTATATATCTGAAATACTTATGGCTTGGTTTTTTTCTGTGCTCAGAGTGGAGGATGTTTGACAAGAACACACACACACTCATACTTATGCACCATTTTGGTATTGTGTTTTTAGTGATTTTTATTTTTTTTTTCTTATCTTAGTTTATAATACAGTAGAATTGGGGAAAAACTTAAAGGAGGGCAACAAAGATAATCCAAGATGAGGGAATGCAGTATAGGGAAGATATGAAATACAGAGAAGAGTGAAGTGTGCTGCAACTCATCCTTATTTTACTTCTACGCTAGTTGCAGCTCCCATGTAAAGTTATGGATGATCTCAGATAGGAAATGAAATAGTGTATTTTAAAGATGCCCTCACTAAAGTGTTTTATATAGTTAGTATTGTACCAAAAAGAAATATATTCTGTTTAAAACAACAGAGTTGTTTTAATTTGTTCTGTTTTTGTGAAAGAATGAATTTGATATTGGCTTTGAAAATAGCTTTGACATCTAACCTTTAATTACTGTCTGCCTTAATTCATTCTGTTTCTTTCTCTTGCTTCCATCTTGTTTCCATCTTCTGTTTATCTCTGGTTTCCATACGATATTTTTCATTTTACAAAAATATTTTTGAAAGTTATGAAAATTACTCTTAACTATTTGTGTGTGCAAATAAAATGTGTTTGCATGCACAAACATTGACAGCTACTATCTTACATGCCCACATCATCTATAAAGGTTTTTCTATACATCCAAGTCCTTCTGAATAGTAATTTTGCTGTTGGTACTTCAGTTTATGCAAAGATACATGTATTTATGCAAATTTAAAGTTTCTCTTTGGAGTTTTCATTATGTAGTTAGGCAAAAAGCCAGTGTCCATTAATCAAGTATATTTACAAAGTGGAATTATGTCTTGTCTTTCAGTTTGTCAAAGCTGGTTAGAAGTTAATAGGCAATTAATCTCTATCAGTTAAAAAAGAAGTTTGGGATACTAGTTTGATGCAGATGTTGCAAGTTAGACAAGATGAACCCCACCTTTAATTCCTCATTTCATATTCACTTGAGAATGTCAAAGTCTCTCATCTAAGCCATGGAACATACAGAGACCTTTTGAAAGAGCTTTTAGCATCTGTTTGTCCCAAGTGGGAATTCAGCAATTTTGGATTCCGCATGGAATGATTTTGAAAATCTGTCCATAAGCACTTGCCATTTTTGACTGCCCGGTTCTTCTCTGTAACATCTGTTCCTCCTGAAGATGCTCTTTCTTGTGTTCTCTGCATAGTTTTTTTTTTTAAGCTTCTGTAGTCACTTAGAAGGAAGAATACAGAGGATAGGATATCAGTGTGCAGCTTCTATGGACCTATTTAAGCACAAGGCATAGCTGATTTGAGGTTTTTTTGAGTGCTCACTGTTTCAGTTGAGATTTTCTGAAGAATAAGTTTGACTTATATTATCCCACCCTTTGTAAACATGGCAAATAGGATTTCTGCTAGAAGTGTTTTATAGATTCTGTGATCTGCATTTAATGTTCAAATTCCTTGTGTTGGAATGTCTAAAATCCGAGAGAAGAGATGAACTGGTCAGTATGACAGACCTGACATATATCACTTGCTGACATACACAGCAGGTTGTGGTGTTTAAATGCATATGAGGTCTGCCTCTTGTGTGTTACAAAACCCACATAGGCTGGGGTTTTGTTGTGCTTGTTGTCCCTGTGTGTTTGGGACTTGTGAAAAAACCTCTGAAAGCCTCTGTGTTACAGGGGAAGAGATTCTGTTATTTCAGAGCCAAGTAGTCTTGTTGGGTCTTGGTGACAGGAGTCATGAGATTGCTGGTGTGTTTTAGCAGCCATGTCAGTGCTTACATCAGGACCATTGTCAGCATCTTAGGTTTGAGGGGTTTTTGTATAGCAGCATGGGAGGGGGAAAAAATAGCTTGATTTGGTAAAAAAAGCCAAAAAACTAAACCAAACCCTACTGTGAAAATACAGATAATGAAAGTACATGAAAAGGGAAATAAGATTTCTAAGGGGAAAAGAAAGACTTGAGCTATTTTTTTTTTTTAAATGACTCTATTTGGTAGGGGTTTTTTATTCCTTTTTTAGTTAGTTCAACTTTATATTAAATGAGATGGAAGAAAAATAAGTATTGGATTTTTATTTAGAGATGAAATGTCAGGTTTCTTTTAAAAAGAAAAGTCATCTTTATTAAATGTTTCTAAAGAGAACAATATTGTTTTGGTTACAATATAAGAAAAAAAAAAAAAAGAATAGGGATTTGAAATAAAACCTAAAAGAAATATGATTTCCCTGGAAATGTTTAGAGGAATTTACTTAATTGCAACCAGAAGTTTGACCTGGAAGTGTAACGTTTTGACCTTTTAGCTGTCTGGTTTCCTAAATGTGTTGTTTTACTCTCTTTAAACTGTGAGAAAATACGTTTTACACATCTTTAACCCCTGCATTCCCTAAAAGTCTCAATACAAAAGTCCCCAAACTATCACCAGCAGTTGAGGAAAAAAAAAATTGTCATTACATTTTAAGAAAAAAAAAATCATTATAGGTACATGTTGAACACTGAAGTCCTTCTATTTTCATTATAAGAGGAAGTATAATTGTGGCTGTAATTTTATGGTTAAATATGAATAGGAATTTCTTTTAATTTTTCTGTGTTACCATAGTGCACAATAATACTCTTTGTTCTTTTGTTCCTGTTTTGTTATTGTATGACAAAGGTAGAGAGAAAACACATCTTTTTAAATTGCAGATATTTTTGAGGCTTTGTTTATATTTGGAAAGTTTTTGTAAGGCTTTACAGAAATCTGTCCAGAATAGAGATGGATGGCAAATTCCTGACAAATTCCTGTCTCTCTTAAATTGGGGATCCCAAAACTGGACACAGTATTCCAGGTGTGGCCTAACTAGGCCAGAGTAGAGGGGGAGGAGAACCTCCCCACACCTGCTGGACACAGTTTTCTTAATGCACCCCAGGATGCCATTGGCCTTTCTGGCCGCAAGGCCACATTGCTGTCCCATGGAGAACTTGCTATCCACCAGGACTCCAAGGTCTTTCTCCACAGAGCTGCTTTCCAGCAGGGCAACCCCTAACCTGTACCAGTGCCTGGTGTTATTCCTCCCCAGAGGCAGGACTCTACATTTGTCCTTATTGAACCTCATGAGGTTCACCTTCGTCCAGCTCTCCAGCCTGTCCAGATCACACTGGGTAGCAGCACAGCCTTCTGGTGTGTCAGCCACCCCTCCCAGTTTCATGTCATCAGCAAACTTGATGAAGGTACACTCTATCCCCTCGTCCAGGTCACTGAGGAAGATACTGAATAAAACTGGACTCAGTACTGATCCCTGGGGAACACCACTGGCCACAGGCCTCCATCTTGACTCTGCGCTGCTGATCACAACCCTCTGACCTCTGTTGTTGAGCCAGTTTTCAATCCACCTCACAGACCAATTGTCTATGCCACATTTCTTGAGTTCTTCTATGAGGATGTTATGGGAGACAGTATCTGTGTACTTTTTTTTTTTTTTGCACTTATCTGTTATACTGATGGCAGAAACTGCAAGATAGTGAGCTGCATAATTCAGGTAGTCACACCACTGCATTCTGGAGTAAGCTCGAATGAGCAGCTTGTTAAAAGCATTTTGCAGTCAATCTCTATCTCTTTGCACCACAGCTAGGACCGGCTTCACTGCAAGAGCTGAGTGGTGCTGATCAGATGATCATCATCGCAGGTTGTTCTTGGTCTTTTTGGTGGTATCCCCTTTGCATCAGAGCTTGTGAAAGCAGAAAGAGATTGAGACTTACCTGGAAATGGAGCCTTCCAGCAACTGACTTAATTACAGTTTATTTGACAGCATTTAAAAAGAGAAAATACAGAAGGCTCCGTTGTGGTGACTTTCCACCCATTTGCTATGCTCTAGAATTTCCTTATATTCTTAGTTGTTATAAACCTAAAAAGAGTCTGTTGTGTGAAAAGACAAAAACCTGTGAAACTCTGGCACAACTTGCTTTGTTCAGACAACAGCAGCATGAAGCATTTGCTGGTTCAAGTCCACATGCATCTCTTGGAATTCTAGTTCTTTTGAAGTGTCCTCTAGATGACAGGGTGGAAGAAAGGAGTAGTCATGACCTTCAACATCTACCTCTTAGCACCACTGTTCTATCCTAACAGGAATCCACAAAAAAGAAGACAGACAAGAACACTTATTGATGTCATATATCAAGATCAGCTTTGAAGAAACTACCTTTTCACATTCATGCCATCTTTCTCAAGTTCTGCTGAAGATACCTGCTACTAGCTTCTCTTGCCCTCTCACTGTCTCCCATCATGTGTCCAGTGGCAGACTCTTGGGTTTTTTTACCAAACCTGTAGGTTTTCTAGCCATGTGATGCAATATATTCCTGACATTTTTAATGATCTTTGCCACTTTGAAGAGACTTTAGATTTTCCCCTGCTACTGACATGTCAGACAGCATTTACCACGGGGGTTGTTTTCCAAGTCTTTCCACCTTTTGGCTGGTAGCAACAGATGCCTTCCTCAGCCTTTCTGTCTGTTGTCAGGCTCATTCCAGCACTTACAGAAGTCCAGGCACGTGGCTTCCCCTGGAATACAGTTTATATGTTCAAAACAGTGAGGATTCATAAATAGCTTTCAGTTCATTTGTTAAAACCCATCACATGTAATTAATAATATGGTCACTGAGTCTGGGATCAACAAAAGGGTGAAATCAAATCTTGTCTCCTATTAGAAAAGAGTCGTCTAATGGTACACTGACCACTGAACGTATCACTCTTGATCTGCTTGAGTGCATTAGCAGATGGTGCTGGCTGTTCCTGCTTACACATTATGAATGGGTATTGAGACACTGATCTTCAGAGCTGTTTTCCAGGACAGGATCAGTCCGCCTCTCCATCCTGAGTGTTAGTGAGGGGAAGAGGGTCTCTTTCCTTCAGAACTGATGTGTTCTCAGGACCTCCAGCAGGTGCATTTCTCATCTTGCGGCCAGATGGTCTCATATGTGCTTTTCTTCTCTGTTCTTTCTTCCAGAATGCCCATGAGAAGCAGGCCTTATCCTGGGTCTGGTTTGGCCAGTAGATTTCTTATTTTGGAGTGAATTCTACACCTCTCCTGCTAGAGGAGACCCTTACCATGCTGCTTTCGGATTTCAAAAAATGGGTCAGTCCAATTTCACTGTTAATGGCTCATATTCTGAAGGTTTTAGACAGCATGCAATGTCCAGCTTACAGTGTCCTCAGAGAGGACTTTGTTAGGCCTATCTCATCCTGTCTTGATCAGATTCATCTAAAGGTTAATGTCTTCCTTCCAGTCAGGGAGCCTGCTCCCTTATAGGAACTAAACCTTGTCCCCAGGTCCTTGATGGGACAGATCTCTCACCTATTTGTGTAGCCAACTGGCCTGTGTTTAGAAGATTTAACTGATAGAATAGTAGCACTAATGCCAATAAAATTGTGAAAGTGTAAGGTGAAAAAGAGCTGTAATCTGGTTTTGTCTGTTTAAGCTGACTGTAAGGCACTCTGAAAAACACAGAGGCAAATTACATCACTGTAAGAGTTTGCAAGATCAAACCCTGCAGTGATGCTCACTCAATACTGCAACCAAGTCTTTTTTTGTTTCTTTTTTTAAGTCCATAGTTTGTGTATATAAATTTAATAGCCTGAATGTTTTTTCTTTGGTTAAAATATTTTTTTGAAGTAGCTTATGGGCTTTATTTTACATTGATGAGTACACATTTTCCTGTGTACTTGCTTGTGATGATCAATTGACATAAAAAAAAATAGATAAATTTAAAATTCTTTGAACTGAAGCCAGAATGGATGGAAAGATTAACGCCATCCTGAGCTGTCAAAATTGTTCTGAAACCCGCTATTTGGTGTATAAAAATTTGCAGTACGTGAAGTTGTGTATTGTCATTAACTATGAAGTTAATTTCTTTTGGTGGGGTTTTTTTTTTGGGTGGGGGTGGGGCGTATGTGTCTGAGATGATACAGAAATTTTGTACACATTCTGAACACCAGAAAAGGTTCAGGAATTCTCAACAGCTTTTTGTGTCTGCTGTCCCTGTCTGTCCTAGACTTGAACTAAAACTAACATGCCAATGATTGGTTTTGAATCTCTTCTAAACTAGAAAAGGCAATGTACTCTGGAGCACATGCTATGAATGTGAACATCGTTTTGGGGAAGGAAAGCTGCGTGATTAACAGCAGATTTAGAATAAAATGCTCCTTTTTTGTTTGTTTACAAATGATCAGGAATTTGGATCTGGTGGTAAATAACTTTAAGAGGCTAAAAAGCAGTGTAATAATATATATGTAGAACACTTTGAAGATGAAAAGCTCTATATGCTGTAAACGTTATTACTAGTATAGCTTAATCTGTGTAGAATAAGTAATCTAGCATAAGCAAAATGTAGTTTGTTTTTTTTACTTTTCTTTTTTTTTTACTGTATAACATAATGGTTCAGAAAGTCTGATGGACTTACGTATTTACTTTCACATTGGAACATAAGAAATTCATCCCCTTATTTTTTTTAGTATGTGTGTTGCAATGATTGACTTTGTTGTTACTTTCCAAACACAGAGGCAGTCCTCATTCAGAAGAACCTTTCAGAAAAGTGAAATGTCTCGGCTGGGAGGAAAAATAGGTGATGGGGTTTTTTTTAAAGATGGTATAAAAATACTGTGCAATGAAGAATAGGTGCCTATCAGTTATGAAATGTCTGTCAGGCAATCGACCTCCTTAGGCTTGCACCGAAGATTTGGAGAAGACTTGAGTGAGTTTAGTTAGGGAAGCATGCAGGTGCCAGATTGCGCTGGGAAGCGAACACCTGCCAGGCTGCTCCAGAGAACTCGGCAGCTCAGAGGCATTTTCCCAGGCTCCCAGATGAATGGTCTGTAATAGCCGTGGGAGACAGCTTCCCACTGCTCCGTGCTGCACCACAGCCTCTTCTTGGCAACCTTCTGGAAGCACCAGGCAGCTTGACTGTGACTCCTTCGAAAAAAAAAAACCCCACAAGTGTTGCTGGATTGTCTTACAGCAAAGAGTCAGTGGCTGATACTTCCTCTCAGTGTCGTGGGACTATGAAATATAACAAGCAGGGCAAATTACCGTTCCATTAAAAGGCAGCTCTCGCTGATGCCTATTTCAGCTGAAACTGAACTGTGGATTTGCTAGAGCCACTTTCATTCAGTCACATTTTGGGTTTTGGTGTCTGTTTATTTGGTTGGGTTGGGGGGATTTTTTGGTTGGTGTTCTGTTGGGTTTTTTCTCTTGTTCATTTTTGGAACTGGGATCTAATAATTTAGGTGCACAGTTTTGAAGTATGAAAAAGAAAACTCCAAATCACTAATAACAATTTTATTTCTGCTTCTGTACTGGTAATCTACAAATGGCGCTTTATGTTGCATGATGAAGAGGAAACTGAAGATTGAGCCAGCTGGGTTTGCTGAGCCTAAGATCTGTGAACTTGCAGTGTTTTGCAGCCAGTAACATAGAGAGAATGTAGTTTGAGGTTAAAGCTTCTACAGCGTGCTTAAAGGAGTTAGTGATGGATCATTTGGTACGTATCTGTTGGTTCCTCCTTCCAGATATCATGAACAACAGCTTTTGGTCCTTGCTGAGTATACACCAGTCATCTTCCCAGGAGTGAAATCCACAGCTTGTCCAAAGCCAACAGTAGTATAAAACCAGCATTGATGGTGGACAAGTCTGGAATTGAGAACCTGAGTATGAGTCTTAGACTCATGCTGACTGTGTAGAAAGGTTAAAAAGCTGCAAATTGCATGAGGTTGTTGGATAAGGTGGTTTTCTTGTGAGGCTTATTTTTCAGTTTCTTGTTTTGTGAAGCAGAGTGGTTGATTGGATAATATATTTCTCTTGAAGGAAGCAGAAAGAAGATATTGCAGTTTTCATAGTTCTGCAGTAACTCTGGCAACTCTGAAAGTTTTGTAAACTCCAGCTGACTATGGATTAGTTCAGGTGTCACATACAAGAGGGTTTCAAAATGTCTGATGAGCATTTCTGTGTGATAACTTTCAAAATGCAGGTATCTTGAATGTACTGCATGTTAAAATTTTCTCACAGCAGTAAGTAACAGCAAATCAACTGTTCAGGCTTTTTCAGCAAGTCAAGTAGTAAATAGTTGTGGAAGCTAAAATTGTTTTCTAGCGTTAGTCCTTCTGGGCTGAGCTTATTAGCTCAGGTGCAGCTCTCTGTGAAGGCTTTGAAGACTTTCAGCTGACACTGAAAAAATAGTGTAGAGTTGTCTTGATCTCGTACATATTTCTTTTGTTAGATTTGAGGTAAGTGCTCTCTTCCAGAGAACAGTAGCTAACTTAATCAAGGGCCTTCAAGAGGAATTTGAAACTTTGTTCAGGTCATTAGTCAATCAAATATGATTACACACTTAATCTCTCAGAGAATACCAGGATAGCAAGAAAAACAAACAGATAAACAAATACATGTCACTGATTCATAAAAGAATTTTGGGAATGGGGTATTGTCATTTTTCCCTGTGAAAAGCAAAAAGATTCACACTTCTTCATTTTAAGTTTCAAGAGGGAAAAAAAACAACATTTGGAATATCCCAGAAAGATGGAGGTGGAAAGGCTCTTACATTTTACTCTCTGTTTGAAGATTTGTTTGCAAAGTTATACTTGGGGGAAAGTTACTTTTTCAGTGTTAGCAGAGGTTACAGTGGAACATGCTATCATCACACTAGTAACATTTACATGCAAGGCAAGTTTCTTCATTTGGCTAACCCTACTAACAACGTTAAAGAATTGTGAATGCCAAACTGGAAATAGCTAAAAGTAATTTTCCTTAATTGTGCTCGTAAATATACAGTTAATAAAGCTGGTGGATTACATCCAGATTTTTCTCTAGCACTCATCATTTTTATGGGATGGTTCAACTTGTCACATCTTGACTCGATCTCTAAAGGGAAGTCAAATTTTAGGTAACTTCCTGGGGGGAAGGAAAAAAGATGGCTGATAAATTTCAAAGAGATTGATTGTGATCAATAACTATAGTTCTTAATGAGAAGTGATGCTGAACAGCACTTGATGGTGAGCTCCAGGAGAGCTTGTATAAGGAGAAGAGCTGTAGACTGTGCAGGAGAGGACATGCACTTTGGGGTTTATCCTTAGAAATAAGGCATGCCTTGGCAGTCAGCGGAGATTGAGACTGGAACAAACAAGTTTTCCTTACTTCTTTTAAAATGGATCTGACTGTCTTGAAAGCAGCAGTAATGTAAGTCTTGCAAAACCCATCAGAGTTAGGGGAAATACCACTACCCTTCTTTTGTACATTTATTTTAGTGAGGTATAGGAGATTATGGAGGAGGAGTTGCAGACACTAACTTCCTTCAGTTTCAGTGGGAGTTAAGTTGCTAAATACCTTTATGAGTCAAGTCCTAACCAATTTACTCAGTCATTTGGGAATTTAAGTAGAACAAAAGTAAAAGCTGATTTCCTTAGCTGTAGTCTAATAGTCTCTTCACCATAATGTAATCCTCTCTGTCCTTATCCTCCTGATGCACAAGGATTTCTTTTGTTCTCAGGAATAGAAACTGAGAAGCCTCTGTGTACGTTACAGGTATCTGCTGGGTCAGCCAGGCTAGCTCTGTCTGCTTGCAGATACTGAGGAGTTTAAATGTATGCATTTCTTGCTTAGTTCAATGGAATCATGGATAATTAAGACTTTTCATGTTTGATTGTTGAGTCTTTTTTACAGCCAGATTTTTTTTCTATCAGCTTTGAGTATGCAGTTTTGTCTGGAAGGCAGTTAAGTAAACATCCATCTGTAGTGTTCTTGTAGAATATGTATTAAAACATCGTAGTGAATATACTCTAGCCTATTGGACTAGTGACCATGACACTAGACTAGTAAGCAGATGACATCTCTGATCAATTAATTGATCTGGTTGGAAACCACAACTTGGTAATTTTTTTAGACTTTTTCCCCTCTTTCAGATACTAACTTCTTGAGATTTTATTACGAAGTATGAACAGTTTCTTTTTAAAAAATATTCCTTTAAAGGTATGTTTTATTTTGTGTTCTTGAGCTGCTGCTGCTTTCTCAGTCCTGTCTTTACAAATGTGCAACTCTTTGAGACCAGAATGCCCAAGATACCCTTGCACTTACTATTATCCCTTTGTTTTATGTTGCAGCCAATAGTTTTCACATTACTGCCTACTTTATGAAGAGATGGGTTAATCTCCGTTGTGCTGTAGGGAAACATTATCGTGGTAAGAGATCAGTTTCCTATAATGTTACTGAGAATTTTGCATTTCTGGGAGGGGAAAAAAGGGAAGATGAACTAAGACGTTGTCAAATTTTGGTCTACTTGATCTAAATTTCTTTCAGCACTTGGTTTAGTTTTTCTTTTCTTTTCTTTTTTTTTTTTTCTTTCCCAGAGGATGTTCCTTTAAAAAAAAAAAAAAAGGTGTTTCTTCACAGAAGTTGAATTTTTTTTTTTAAAAAACCCTTAATTTTACATTTGTTTATGCCTTGCCCCAGGGTAATCAGCTAAGCCATACCAAATTCTGTAAGTATGGTGAGACTTAGCATTTTACTGAATCTCTGCAGGGTGAATCAACCAGAGGTTGTAGTATGAATCATTTCATTATTGCTCGAGTGTCTTGTGACATCAACTGTACAGTACAAGTGTATGCAAGAAAAGGCTTTCACCTCAGTGCTATAAAATCTTTACATAGGTGATGTCATTGGACCAGATCTTTTTTCATGTTATCTCAAGCAGAGATGCTCTGTAAGAAAGTGATATCAATCCTGTCCCTCCAACAGCAATAAAAAGGAGTTATAATGATCACTGCCCTTTGTGTTCACCTTTTCATATTAAAAAAGGCAAAAGAAATCAATTTGGTACCCTTTAAAATACTCAATACTTGAATTGATATTTTTACATAATTTATTATTTGCATAGGAATTCGTTATATTCTTAAATGTTTAAATCTCTCATCAAAGGCCAACTAGTTGTTTTCTACATCCATAATGTTTGAAGAGATTGGAGTGTTGATCTTAAATAGTTCATCAAACGGTTTCTCCCAGCCTCCTGGAAGAATAGTTAGAAAAGAATAGCAGAGTGTCTGCATTGATATCTGGTTTTTGATACCACTGGTATCACTGGTTTCTGTGTAGTAACTTGGAGCTTTTTTTAAACATCAGTGAATACCTAAAGATACTTTCATTTTTCCAGCCAGTAAGTGAGATTGTTACAAAATATAACAATAAAAATGTCTAACTGGAATAAATTTACCCTTTTAGTGCTGCCAAGAAGAGAGGATCTGATGCTGCTGTCAAAACTTCGCTTCCACACAAAGTTCCTAACAAAAAAGAACTTACTTTTCTGGGTTTCACTCCCAATAAATAGCAAAATAAGCACATATCCTAAAAAATTAAATCCATAATTTGGCACCAATGCTTCCTTTCTGCAAGATATACCTAGTAATTCACAAACAAAAACCCAGGCATTGAGCCAAATTAAAGGAGAATCTTACATACTTTAATCGATGATGGTCACTCAATATCTAAAGTCAACTAACCTAAGAGGCTATTATTGGAACCCCACATAACAAATTCAGTCTTTGCAACAGTTGTCCAGCTTTTCTTTTGTAGCCCATTTGGAAGATGTCCCTAGCCCACTCGCAGTGTGAAAGCCATTGTACCTAGATGTTTGTGCGTGGCTTTTCAGATCTAGAGAATACAAGCAGAAAAAGAACAGTCTGGACACTAAAGGCACAGCACGAATACTTCCTTGGACACAGTTTTGCTAACAGAGTTGATATTTGTGAAATGATTATGAAAGGCTTACATTCATTATGAAGTTACACTAGCTTAACAAGCTGTTGTGCCAATACAGATGCACCTGAGGTCTCTGTGTATGCTTTTTCAACTGGTGGCAAGTGCAAGATGTTTCAACATCCCCAGCTTTCATTGTCATGACTCTGGAAAAGTCTTTGCTGGTACACACATAGAGGGGTTTGTCAGATACTAATGGAGATGGGCTGTTGGTGAAGGAGCAGCCTTGCAGAGAGGCAGTTGCCCATATGGATGACTGGATAGTCACTGGCAAATTGTGGGCATCATGCCTATATGCAACTCATTGTGAGGAGATACTCTACCACAGTAACCTATGAGGTCAACCTCGTGTTTATTCTGCATGCTCTTTCTCATCCCAGGACAATAGGTGTTACGGATTGTTTTTGAAGGATAACAAACTTCTAAAAAGTAGTTTATCTCTTTTTATAAAACCAAACCAAAATAAAAACCACCACCACCAAAAAAAACTGAGCTGAAAATATGGTAGTCATAATCTGATATGTAAAATAAAATATTCAGCTACACTTTTCTTGTAGCATTGCTCAATACTGTATAAAGCTTTGTCTGGTCTATTCTAACCTGAGAACCATTCAATTTTTAATCCGTTGTAAGTAGAAACTTTGTGTTCAAAACAAACCACATGATCTTGGGTAAAATATGTAATTTGGTAGTAGTTAACCAATTTGTTTAATGACTTCAAAATTCACTACAGTCAGAGTTTAAAATGGCAGAGATTTTTTGCTAACTCCTGATTGAATATCTCATGCTGTATTACAAACACAATTTACAGTTTTTGTGATGAAAAAGCTCATCACCAGAACAGCACAAAAGAAATCATTATTAAGTGGTTTGTCTGTTAGTTCTGTCTGGTATATTTGCTCAGGGGTGCAGGTGGACTAATTTGCAGGCATGATTATCATCTTGGGAACTAAATTTACTCTGACTTAGGGATTTTTCTGAATGGTTTAAAAAAGCAAAATATAAGGAGGGATGGGATTTTGAAGAGAGCAGGTAAGAAACTAGTGGAGTGTATGAAGTGAGTTAGTGTGCAATTTAAACAGTAAATTGTTTACTAAAATAACATATTTATAAGTTGTCATTATGGGTGATTTTGAACATGGTTATAATTTTTGTAATCTCCTTTTCAATTCTTTTTGTTTAGAGCTACGTGTCTTTCCAGAGAGATTTATTGTTTGTGTCAGTAAACTTGAATCTAATCCAAGTTCGTGGATGTGTGAAAATGGTGTGCTGGTATGTACAAAACTGTTCTATACATTTTCTAATTTATTGTAGAGAGGTAAAAATGTTTATATATAGATGTAGTTATTAGCATATTTGTGACTGTCCTCTTGGAAATAGAAAATCACATGAACAGTTGGGCCAAAGTATTCAAAAGGACATCCTGAAGTGAGTTGGAAGCAGACAAAAAGGGGAATTTTTGGAAGCTCAGCATTTTCTGAGCCATATAATGCTGATAGGAAAAAGACCATGCATTTAGAAAGCTAGGTATGATTTTAGCACCTTGATTTAAGGATCTCTTTTTCCTTTGTATTTTGTCCTTGTAACATTTTACTTTCCAGCTTTTTAATGTCTGTGGGTTTCTTGTATGTTTTCTTAGCACTTGTTCTGCAAAACAGCTCAAATGGGTCAGAGCTAACCCTGCTGGGGAAAAAACCTCCCCAAACATTTTTGAATAAAAGGGCACTGGTGTGTAGTTAAGCACCATAAACAATTCTACTTAAATATTTCATCCCAAAGGCTCAATCGGGGTCAGAGGCTCATTCATTTTATGCTGCAGTTAACTGCCACTTGTGTCTGGTGTGTTCAGGTTGACCCAGGTGGCCTGCTCTGTGGCAGGCAGCCTCTGCTGGGCTCACAGTAAGAGTCAGAATTACACACCAAGGTCTATGTGTATTTTAGTAGTTTATCTCAGATGTATTAAAGCATGTTTGACCCTTGGGGAAAAAAAAATATTCTTCTACTCCTTTAACTTCGTATTTTTTTAATATCAAGCAAGGTGTTTTTATTATACTAAATGCAGATTTTATTATCTTGTTTTCTAGATTCGTAAGTATCCTTAAATGTCAAAGGAGCAAGCAAATATTTCTTTCAGAAAAAAAACCAAACAACATAACTGCTTTAGAAGTACATTGCTATTTTGAAAATTGCTACTTTCTCAGTATTGTACTGAAAACTACTCAGATGTTTTAAGTAGAAAAGCCCATCTCTGCATTTTGACTGAGAAATAATGATCTAGTTTTTGCTTGCTTAAATATCTCTTAAGACATATCCAATTCCCCCATTTGTTTTTTTTTTTTTAGTCTTTCCATAAAATAAAACATGAGAAGTTTTCTTTAGTTTCTTTCACATGATTCTATCTAGTAAGGAGAAGGCAAATGAAAAATACAGTGTTGTGGACTTCAGCTTGACGATTTCAAAATTTGACCTTGATCTATAGAAACTTCTTGTTGTTTAAAAAGGGAGTTTAAACATTTTTATGTTTATAAATAAATATATCTCGTAGTGGGATCACAGCCTAATCAATAATATGGTCTTGGGAGCTTGCTTTGCTTATAGACAAAATCTGTGTACATAGAACTGGCTGGAAGGGTCAGTGTAGTATGTTGGTGGGAGAGAGTAAGAAAAAGTTATCCATAAGCCATCTTGCCTGACTTGAGGAACTAACAAGTTGTGAACAAACACTCAGCAAATGTTTTGGAGTATCTTTTTAATTCTTACCACTCTAACTTAAAGGGTCCATTCAAGACTGTTTTGTTGATCCAGAATCTCTACCATATGTTGATACCAGATTTGGCATACACTCCAGTTCAGTACTTCACCAAACTGGGGGAGTGTTTGATTGCCACTGAGAGGCAATTTCAAGTTTTTGGCACTGCAGAAGCAAAGGCTAAAGATCTGCACTTTATGCAATTTAGCAGTGAGTATGCTTGAATTCTAACGTAGGCTACAAGAGACCACCCAGAAGACCTTTTTCTTGATATACTCCAGTGTATTCTGTCATGGGCTAAAAATGAGGCATGTGTTTTGTTTTCCTCTGTATGTTGTTTGGCTTTGAGCGATTTCATAATGTTGCATGCAAGTTCTTTTAAACGTTTAATCAGCTCACACCCTTGGTTTTGAGGGCCTATTGGTGTTTTATGAAAGTGCTCGACTGTACGTTAATGGGGTTGTTGTCACTTTTCAGTGTTGCTGAATGTCACTGTGATTGACTTAGTCAAGAGTTAGCAAATTTATTTATTTATTTATTTATTAACTGCTTTTCTGCTAGTGTATGGTTTGGGTCAAGCTTTCATTCCTGAGCATTGTCAAGTCAGGCTCAATGCCCTGTTTTCCCATTACTTGGAACCAGTTTTATGTCAGCCTGATACACATTTATTTTGCTCAGTACAACTCTGTATCTTCACCCATCTTCAGCACTTTATTCTTTGCCTTTTCACTGCCTTCTAGGCTATTCTTGGGCTGTGCTTAAACCAAGAGTTTCAAGGGATGTAGCCAGATAGGAGATGAAATTCTTATGTCCTTTGTCTTAGAGCCGATTATAATGACATTGCTTTTGAGATACTCACATGCAGAAACCTTTGCATCCATCAGTTGCCGACAGAAGCAATTTGAAGCCTTCTGTGATGCATGTTGTAAGACCAAGGAAAAGGTGGACTTGGCAGCTTCTGACAAATTAGCTTTAAGGATAAACTAATAAAAGATTTGAGAGTGCTTCTAAGGACTAGAGCTGAAATGAAATGGAAGAAAATCTATTGATATATAATTTTCTATTTAGAATAGAATCTATTTAGAAATGAGTTTCAGTTAATAAGCAGGCTGCATGCAGTAATAATCATTTTGGAAGAAGGGAAATCACTATAAAAGGAACAATACAGCAAGTTATTGAAAATACATGAGCAATGCAAAGTTAAACACGAAGCCATTGTTTCCTGTTTTGTCAAACTATGTAATCTTGAATAGTTTTATCTTGAAAAAGATGACAGTTTTGGGAACATGGCAAAAGAGGAAACCCAGGGAAATACATGAGCTTTGGAGAGATTAGTGAACTTTGTCAATGACAACATTTTCTTGATTATTGTTATGTAGAAAGCTGCATAAAGTGGAAAATTGGAAATGTGTTATCTGAAGAAACAGTAGAAATGGAAATGGGTGTAAAGCTTATGGGATGCTTGTGAACATCTGAAAATGTGCTAACAATGGAGTATTCATTGATAACCACATTGGCTTCATACTAGAATCTGTGAGAGGAAGTGGTTGTAGGGAAAGCATGAAGAACATTAAGATAATGATGATATTAAAATGGAAATTTGAAGTTACTATTCATATGAAATCAGAAAAGAAAGTGGCAAATATGAGATCCTGTCTTGATTAAAAAGATTTCAGGGTTTCCACTGAGCCTTGTGAAGTTGCGGAGAATACCATACAAAACCAAAGATTCTTTTCCAAACAGAATATTACTCTTAAAAAAACCCAAACCAACAATAAAAACCTGCATAGGTTCAAAAGGAGGATGAAATTGCTGAAGATATGCCCAGTGCTTTTTAAATCCCTAATAGAGAAATAAAACCAAACTTTTTAAGCTTTTTCATACGTATGTCTGATTTTATAGATTGTGTTGCTCCAACAGACTCATAAGTTGTAACAAACACATAAAAACATAAAAGACATGATTTGCTTGGATTTTGATTATGCTGGGAAGAGGCTTCCAGTTCTTTCATGAAAACATGTACACCTAACTGTAATTAACAGGAGGCTTTTAGCATTGGAGTGTATGCTGCTGGAATTGTGTGTCTGGAAGGCAGAATGAAAAATTTTTCAGCAGCAATTTATAAAGATTAGTAGAAGACTATGTGGAATTTAGTTACATACAGACTATTTATTGTTAAATGATATCAGATTGAGTAGGGGAAGAAGGAAATGCTGTAAAATACAGTTACACAATTCACACGGTGTAAGTGCTAATCTTGGCATGGAATTCTGTGTGCATATATATATAAGAAATATATATATATATATTAAAAAATATCACAGTTAAACTGCCATAGTGGTGGGCTACTACTGAAAAGGTCAGTCCACATTCCCTCTAATTCCAGCTACATATTCCTTTCCTTTCTGGTTACAATGGACCAAGTGATTTTTCAGTCGAGAATGAATTAGTTCATTGATTTGACCCAGCAGAAAACGATTTATTTGTGAAGTTTCTCTGTTTTTTATTGGAGGATTAGTTTTCCATCATGTCAGTTCAGTGAACCGACTCATCCTGTCCCCAAACAGTTGCCAACTGTCACACAAAAAAATGTTGCAGGAGCACGCAGCCAGGATTTGGGTGAAGAGAGCAGGACCACCCCTGTAGGTAGCAGCTGATAGTTACCCTGGTTTGGAAGCAACCTCCAAAACACATATTAATGTTACATTTGCAGTAATACTTGTCTTGTTGGTGGGTTTCTATTTAATTTTCCTTTTTTAAATATCGTAAAATTTCGTTTTCATGTGTTTTCAGATAATATGCTTAATTCTATTCAGCCATTTTAGGAAATCTAGCTAGAGGAAAACAATTGAAGTTGTAGTTTGGTAACTGTATGAACAGGGCTCACTACCTTTTTCAAAAAGGTGGAGAGGAGGGAAACTGCAGAATAATGAACCCTGTCGAAATACCACATAGTGGAACAGGAAAAGAATAGCTTTTGTCTGGTGAATTTTCACTTTTGACACTTCAAGCTTCCATCACTTTTTTCTACTCACCCTTACTCTTCTGCTCAAGCTGATGCAACACTGATGATACTGAAACCTCCAGTCCCTCCTGCCTTCTTTTCCTTTCTCTTAGCCATGCATTTTTGTCCTTGGTGTCTGTCAGTTGCAAGCGTGTGTGGAGAGATGGCTTAGTTCATTGATCCCTCTGAAAACAAGAGGGTGTTTGGGGGTTTGGTGTTTTTTGTTGTTTGCGTGGTTACCTTTCAGCTGGATCACTTCAGACTCTTGCTGTGCGGCTGCGTAAATGCTCCTGTTGATAGAGAAACTCGGTGGGACCATGTATTGGGTAAGGGGGAGATTCCCCTTTCAATGTCAGGATAGCTTTAAATTAGCTTGAATCCTAAGTTTCTCTCTGAGAAACTATGTCACAAAGAAATGATTAGTAATGGCTTTCACTTGGTCATAAAGAGGAAAGCTGTGGCAGTTTTACGATACTGCCTTTTGTCCCAGCTGTCTGCCTCTTCTCCTCAGAGATTACCACTCCTAGAGGAGAGTTTGCCAAAAGGGCTGCGTGCCTGCATCTCGTCTTGCTGCGTATCACAGTCTTGTGGATTCATGCAAACCGAACGTAGCCGGTCTGGAAGCCAGTGCCTTGAATTGCTGGTGGGAGCAGCTGGGGCGTGTGCGCTCCCTTCTGCCAACTCGGTCAGCGGGGGTAGGAACCTCCTGCAAAAGGGGAGGGAGGATACCTGAGAGCGGTAATGCTGCCAATTGCCTCAGTGACATTTGTCTGAACTTGTCTTAGTTCCTTCTCACAGCTTGTGAACTGACTGATTTATTTTCTGCGTGGCAAAAGTCTTAATAACTGTCCGCTGTTTGTTGTATGGAGAAGTGGACAAATGATGAAATGAAATATGACACAATTATTTCAATTAGTCAGGACTGGAGGAAGCTGTAAAGAATTTTTCAAAGAAACCTCACAGAGCTGAGTAGAGGAGCACTAGGACTGTAAATGAAAATCATCTGTTGATAAATACACAGTATTTTTGCTGAAAAGAGCAATTACAGTGTTCATGTATACCACTGAGTGAATTCACTGTAAACTCTCTGGAAAAAGACCAAGATATTGCTACAAGGAACTGATTGAAAATCTTTGTTCTTCAGCATTATTTATGTGAAAAGCGGGCAGAATAGTAGAGTATATATAGAATGAAATAAAAAGTAATACTTAAATTGTCTTAAAGCCAATACGTTGAATACATCTTCGGTAAAAGATTACGTACCTTTCATTGTGAAAAATCCACGGGAACAATAGCAGAAATACAAAAGGTCCTATAACTGCAGTATAAGTGATGAAGCACATAAAATGAATTCCATATGAAGCAATCTTCAAAAAGCAGGGACAAATTGAGTAATCTCTTTCTGATTTTGGTAGTTGCTTCTTGTATGAGTGCTCCAGTTGATTTAAATGTAACTGCTTAGCAGTGTTCACAAGATCTCGTTTGTCAAAGCCTTGTGGTTATTTAAGATATTATCATCTGTCATCATTCTTTCGCCTCCCTCATTTTCCTCTCCCCTCTCACTCTATTGCTGTCACAGCTTATGCTGGTGCTTAATTTGGATTTGAGCTCAGATTCTGGACTTTGCACTGAATGATGTTTTCACAAAGAATATTCAACAATTAAATTTTTTTAAATTGTTTTAAAGAGTGAGCCATTCCTTATCCTTCAGCAGAAATCTGTTATGACTAAAAGGAACTTCATAACTTGACTGAACAGTTAGCTGAAATATATGACGGTAAAATTCACAGAAGGATTTTTGAACAATTTATAATGATTTGAAAGTATTTAGAAGGACAGATTTCCAGTGTGATCTCAGAAATCTTGGGGACTTTTGGGGTGGTGGTGTTTGTTTTGGAAACCAAGCTAAAACAGTGACTTAATTATTGAACAGTAATTATCTCCCGGGCTGCGCAGTTCTGCTATTTTACATGTTTTGCTGTTGTATAATCAGCAAGATCAAGAGTATTAGTTATTCTTTCCAAGAATTGCAATACAGCACTTAGAATTGTAATTGCATAAAGAGAACAGTTGCTTTTTTCAATTTCTGTTCTCCACATTTTTTTTTCCTGTAAGAATAGAAGTTTTCAGTATATGAATAGTGTCGTTGTATACATCAGGTAGTAGAAGTAGTATTCTGTTATGTCGTATAATCCATACTCTATCTGGAAGGATAAATACAAAGTTTACTTCACTGTTAGTGATAGGTGTTTAGATATCTGTAGTGGTTGGCTCTGATATCTGTTTAGATCTGGTAGGTAGATAGAGGATCCTTGTGCCAGGCTGTTAAAAGCTGTAGGAGAGGATTACAGGAGTGCCTGGCTTTTTGAGATCCTCATGTGACAATTAAGTAGAATCCTTTCCTCATGCTTTGTAAACTGGGAAAAGGGGTCAAGCACCACATAGAGTTGCTGTAGTCTTATTTTATTAAAAAAATCTTCAAAGTATAAAACATGCGTGTCTGGCATGCATGTCCTCTTTCATAACTGCTGGAGGTGGGAGCATTAAATTGATTGGAAAGAGATGCATGCTTTTAAGACATTGGTTTTCTTAAAAAAGAATAAATCAGTAATTCATCATTAATACGCTTTACATTTTTCTTCAGTGTCCTTGAGAGTATAGATTGGGGATTGACTTATTATAGTGTAGCGTAGGGGAAAGGGGCCTGGGGGTCCTGGTGAACAGCAGGATGACCATGACCCAGCAATGTGCCCTTGTGGCCAAGAAGGCCAATGGCATCCTGGGGTGTATTAGAAGGGGTGTGGTTAGTAGGTCGAGAGAGGTTCTCCTCCCCCTCTACTCTGCCCTGGTGAGGCCACATCTGGAATATTGTGTCCAGTTCTGGGCCCCTCAGTTCAAGAAGGACAGAGAACTGCTGGAGAGAGTGCAGTGCAGAGCCACAAAGATGATGAAGGGAGTGGAGCATCTCCCTTATGACGAAAGGCTGAGGGAGCTGGGGCTCTCTAGCTTGGAGAAGAGGAGACTGAGGGATGCCCTCATTAATGTCTATAAATACATAAAGAGCGAGTGTCAGGAGGATGGAGCCAGGCTGTCAGTGACGGAGCACTGGAACAGGCTGCCCAGAGGGGTTGTGGAGTCTCCTTCTCTGGAGACATTCAAAACTCACCTGGACACGTTCCTGTGTGACCTGCTCTAGGTGATCCTGCTTTGGCAGGGGGGTTGGACTAGATGATATTTCGAGGTCCTTTCCAACCTTTAACATTCTGTGATTCTGTGAGAAAAGTTATTTTGGTTGAAAAGCTATTGCCTTTTTCTCCATTTCTTACCAGTGGACACTTTCTCTGAAGATAGAATCTGAGTCTCGTAGCATCAGTGTATAAAGTCAGAATGATTAATAGCTCAATTACTTAACATTAATTTTAATGCTTTTTGCCTTCAAGCAAATGCACACAGCACATGTTACATGCTTCTCAGTATGTAAATAGTTTTTGGGGGACACCTTCTGTGGCCTTAGATGTTCTTGCTGTCTGTTACAGATCTCTATCCATTTTTTAAAAGGCTCCCCTGCAACTTAAGGGGTTTTTTTATGAAGTATTTTCTCTGCCATTTACAGCCTAGTAGGTGTTTTTCTATTTTCTGTTCTCTAGGAAGTGTTCAAATGCAAATCTAGAGAACTCTCTGAATTTCCTACATTCAGTATAGTCTGGGATTCCTCCTCAGTAAAATGTAAAATATATTAAAATCCAAACAAAAGTCTTCCAAAGCAAGAAGGCATTTTCCTCATAGACATGATATGCTTTAAGCTAATCTGATGATGCTTTGGGGACCTTTGGAGTGTTTGGAATTGCCTGGACTTCTGCATCAAGTGAGAAACCCGGGTTCACACTTTGTATTTTGAGGAAGGGGAATTTGTGTCACAGGGGCTTGTTAAGAGATTGGGCCAACTCTTGGACTAAATAGTACAGATCATAGACACTCTTGACCAGCAAAAACTTAATAGTTAAGATCCACGGTGTCAGTTTAAACTGAATTTTGGTAGAAGATGCTTTCTGTGCTAGGGCACGGGTAGGTTATACAGTACTGCTCTTTACTGGAGAGATGAAGTTTTCTTTGGTTCTTTCTCAAAGTTTGATCTTGAAAATAATGTATTTTTTAAAACCATCAGCACTCCTTAAGAATACCTGTTTCAAATGAAACATCATTACTCTCATGTGTAACATGGAATTATCCTTAGTGATTTTTACTGGAACTTGCTGACATTTAGAACAGGACAGTCCATTTTAAAATGCAAGCAATATTCTGCAAGTCAAATCAAGGAACTGTATTTTGGGTTGAGAATAATATCCATTTCTTTACATGGAAAATATCTATGAATGTTTTATGATGTGGTGGGAGTTCGTAAGTAGAATTGTTAGGACAGATGCATCCCTATATTGGAAACACTGAATAATTTGCACTGGGGAATTATGGGAAGTTTTTCCTTCACGTGGGATGGGAGAGGCCAGAAGATTAGACCCAAAGTCCTGTCTCTATTTTTTGTCAGTTAAATGATAGTATCTGATTTATCCTTCACTGACAAGCCTCCTCACTTGCTTTAGGAGCCCTTTTCTGTCTATCAGATCAGAGAGAGTCCTGTATGACCTCTGATCTGCCAGTCAGCTAACAGAACAGTTCTGAGACCTAAAGGTTATCTTAGGTGGTTGAGGTCATGATACTGCTTAGGGTGACATTAAGAGAAATCCTGCAGTTGTATGCTCAGTTAAAGCTCCCAGAAACAAATATTGCTGTCTGATTCCTTTTAATGTTCTAATTCCTACTGATGTTAATTCTGTTCACTTGTGCGTGCCTTTATTTAATTGTTTCATCTACATTATTATATTCAGAGTCCCCTTCTGTATTGCATTTTGACACTAAATTTGATTTATTAAACCAATTGATGTTTTCTATTAAGTAGTTTTTGATGAATAAGTTGAGCCACATTGATAAATGGAATTCAGAAACAATGTGTGATTTTTGTTGTTTGGTTTTTCTTTGTTAACCAGACACAATTTAATTATTCCTTAGCATTACTTTATTGATACATAAGTGTGTGCAACTGTTATCCTGAGAATAGTATAAGAGACAACTAGAAAGTATGAAACCAAATGAGAGGTGGGGAGGGAGGCAGTATTGTTCACTTTGGAAATTTTTCTTTCAGCCCAGCATCCCAAACATTAGACTGGAAAAAAAAAAAAAAGAAACAAACACAAAAAAGAAAACCAACCCAATATTTATATGAGTATTGTACTCAGGCTGAAAATGCCAAACTTGTCACTGTCCTTCAGGACAGTGTCTTGCAATGATTCTTCACAAGTGCACATCCGTGAGTAGTTCTTACAGGTATTTAATGCTCTGACATCTGACCTCAGCCATCCTGGAGAGAGCTGCAGATGGCAGTCACCACTCTTACATTTCTGAGGGTTTGTTTCTCATTTTGAGTGAGATGGTAAATTGAGTAAGATAGTAAAAGAACAAATACTCAATTTGATAAGCCTTAAAACAAGTATATCATGTACCTAACAGTCTATGTTTCTCTGTAGGTCTTAATAGAGTCTTTTTCCCAGACATCTCTTTGGATAAGTACTAAGAATCTTAGGGTCACGTTTTGAGAGGCCAGTACTATGAGCAGGTAGGGGAGTAAGACTTTGTAAGCTTCATTTCTGCAGGCCCTTCTTTGCTGAGTTTTAGTGACAAAGAGGAGTGAGCTTACCCTATGATCTTAAGAGCACATATTTCTAATAGAACTTGGCAGTTCAAGGGCTAAAGAAGCATTTTAATCTTTCGTGCCCACCCAGTCTCTATACAAATGTAAATATGTCTGTCTTTAACTATTTGCCAAGAAATGTGTTTTTAATTTGTTAGCAGCAATCCCACTCCCTGCAGCTCTTTCAGAGTCAAGTCACAAGTCTGGCGGTGCTTTGACGTTTTTCTCTGTCATGGTGTCATTGTTTATATGATGTCTGCTTCTGCCGTCCTCCTTTTTATGCCTGGAATATTTTTCTTTAATTATTTCACTGCCTAACAGGAATTTGGGATTACTAGACAGGATGAGAGCAGATTAGCTTTTTTTTTTCTTTCTTTAACAAGTCCTGAAGTTCCCATAGGAAATAAATAGTGTTCCCAAAACAGACAGTGTTTTTTATTTTTATTTTTTTTTAATTAGCTAAAATTATTAAGTCTAATAAAGAAAATAAAGGAAGTATCACCAATAATGGCTGAGTGTCTTAGTAGTATATGGAGTGCCCATTGTTGTTATTTATGACTCTCTGCCTTCTATTGTGGACTTATTCCAGCCTTAGGGAGTTTACATCACTCCTAATAGCAAAAGGCTCTCTGGTTCCCACAGAGTCTTTCAAAGACTGACTCATATGCGTTATGTTAATTGTTCAGCTCTCAAAATACAGCACTTACAGGGTGTGGTTCCAAGGGGAAAATCTACTGTACTTAGAGGGCATGTTCAGAAGTGTTTCACATATAAATCACGTTGATTTTTAATTTTTTTTTAACGCCTTAACCCTTTTCTGTCACTACTTCATGTGATAAGCTATGTGAAAACAGAATAAATGTTGATGATAGCGTAGTGAGGGAATGTGTTAGCCCTTCAACTCTGGACCATTAACTCCAGTCTGACTGAACTCAGGAGTGACGTGGCTTCGTCATCTTTGCCTCTTTCCAGGGTCTGCTCTTCGCACCCTGGCATGACAGCACAGGCAAGGCAACAATTGAGCACTGCTCATAAGGGGATGCCAGTTAGAGCTGCGCTGAGTTTTGTTGCTTCTCTGCGACAGTGAATACAGGTGGACAGGAACTGTCCCCAGTCCTCCTCTGGATTTTGTACGGAGTGCTCCTTTGCATCCCTTGCTTACCACATGTCCCAGAATTGCCTTAGAGGACTGGTGGTTCCATCCGTCTGCTGTGTTCACGCCCTCAGCCGAGGCCTGAAGATTTAATAGAGTTAGCCTTTCCAGCTACCACCAAGCAGAAATTCAAATGCTTCTGCTCTTGTTCCCTGGCTAAGAGTGCTCTCCAGCTGCTTTGATGCAGAAGGATTGTGCAAGATCTTTCAGAGTTATATGAATGTTACTGGAAATTCAAATAATTTCTACAGACTTTACAGTTAAGAGTCTGCGTCTTCTCTTAAAATTAGGAAAACTCTTGTGTATCTTTATTTATTCCCTTCTTTAATAGTTTACAATATGTGAAAACTTAGCCACGTTAGGGGAGTCCATGCCTCTAACAAGAATAGAGGCAGCAATTAATCCCTCAGATTAAACTAGTTAGGCTTGATTTCTGAGGTTGAAATCACACTGCCTGTATATCCCATGTCTTTTCTGCCTGCTGTAAACAGAAGTTGCAGCATTAGTGGACAGAACTTCATGCATCTCTCAGTACACACAAACATGTTTGCGTAATTTGCCTCTGAAAGAAAGTCTCAAAACAGCTGTAACTTTTTTTAAACTGTTGAAATGGCTTTATTTTGTTGCCTGACTACCCTCTTTCTGCTTACAAAACAGGAAGTTGTTATCACTGGATTATTCTTCTGGAAGGAGTGGTGAGGTTTACACCCCCCACCCCCCCCCCTAAAATAGAAGTGAAAATAAAAACAAGCATGGCTGTAATCCCCTGTAAGTGACAGGTTCACGAGGGGTGTTCCAGACAGTGGTCATGTACACACTTTGGCCTTGTTCCTCCTCAGTCTTTCTCTGCTTTCTTCAGATGTTCTGTGCTGCTTGGCTCCAGTGTGCTGACTTCACAGTGCAGAGCAAGAAACGGTACAAGTAACCACTCCCTACGCTCTGTGTGCCCCCATCAGAGGTTGCATTATGCAGGCTGATGAAGGAAAAAAAATGCTATCAAAGAAAAAGAGATGCATAAAGCTTCTTCTCTTCTTGACTTTGCCACTTTTTTTTTTTCCCTCTCCATTGCCTCAGAAATAAGACTTTTTTTGAAGTATGTGGTAGTTACTAGTGAAGTCAGCACACGGTCCTTCTCGCATTGAGATTGTTTCATTGTGGAAGGAAATGCTCACAGCTTGAAGAAAAAGAGCATTTTCCTTCCCTCCCTCTCGCCCCAGTCTCATATTATATAAAACCATGGTGCTGCTGTTAGCTGAGACCAGAAAGAATTCCCCTGTTGTCCCGTACTAGCCAACCACTACAAGCTGCAAGCGTTTCAACACTCGTATTAAAAGTTTTAACCCTTGCCTTCTCAAACGAGCAAATAACACTGCATATTTTTTGTAAGTATGGAAAATCATGGGAATTATTCTGAGAATAAGTGTATAGACCACTGCGCCAGTCAGTCTCTTCAGTAAAAAAACTGACAAACGTGGTCCTGTCTGCAAGAGAGATTCCTGGCATTTGTCATAGTTTGAGCCACAAAGATGTCTAATATTTGCCAACAGTATCCTCAGACGGCTTGGAAAGCTCCATCCTTTACATTACAGTCTTGTTTGTTTGTGGTATATTTTAGCATATGAAATATGTTTGTTGGGAGTCTGAAAGGGGAGGGAACTGACTAGACTCTCAGATATTAAAAGATTAAAAATAATTGTTTCTCTTAGACCGCTCAGATCAGAATAATAAAGAACATCTGTAAGTCCTAGTATTAGAAATGAAGTTTTATGTTGAATAATCAGAGCTTGACGTGTCATGTTTTAAACCTGTATTTTCTTTTGGAGCAGAAAGAAGAACTTTCCAGTGGGACGTCTGAGTACTTTACTGAATCTGCTGAGAACAAGAAGCTTGAGATTAGTCTGAATGAACAAATAAAGCAAGACATCTTGAAAGAAATGTATGTCATTATTATTTCTAAGGTGTTAAATTTATAATCTGGTAAAATTTGGGCCAATAGAATCTAGCCTATGTAATAAAATCTCAAATATTATAGGCTCCTTTACAAAAGATAACTTTAAATAACTAAGAGACTACTCCTCTAGTGTGGATAAGCACACAAAATGATCATTTTTGTGTGGCATGAAAAAAAAGCTGTTATGACCCACACAGATATCTCACATAGTGCTAGGCAGAATCAAAACAGGGTGGTTTTTTTCCTTGAATGAAGCTCTGAGCCAAAACAAGTTATGTGATGTTTAAATGTGATGAAAAACACTATGAAAATGCACTTTTTGCTCATTTTGAGAGTCTGCAGTATACCACAATATCAGTCTGGATCTTTGGTCACAAAGAGTGCCCCTGGTATAGTGGATGGGGAGGGTTAGTTGGTCAGCTGAATATTGGACCGGTCCTTGCCTGTAGCAGGATGCCACCCTTGCTTGTGCAAGCTGCCAGCAGCCCCAAATCAACTGTGGAATCGGGGATTTGCTGTGAATTCTGGCAGCTTTTATTCTTCACCCGTGTTGTGTCATCTGCGTTGTCTTTAGAAACGAGATTAGGTTTGGAGGTGTGCCAGCTCTACCTATTTTGGAAAAGCCCTTCTCCTGAAGAGTTAGATATGCTGACCTGGGAACTGCTCGGCAACAGAAAGCGGTTGCAATGTGGGGTGATCTATAATAATACCTTTAGGCTCAAAATCTTACACAGGACGCCTCAGTACTTGGGCATGAAAGTCATTTTACAGCCTGTGTGAAATCTGAATTTGTAGGTAACATGCTGCTGAGGAGTGTTTATGTGCTGACGCTCCATCAGGTCCCTTGTGACTCCATTTTCCTGTATAATTCCTTTTAGAATATCACCTACTTGCATTACCTAAGTCCTTTCCAGATGAATGGGCTTGATACTAGATGAGTAGTGGTTAACTTTAAAGCAATGCTTTGAAATGTCCTGAGAAAAATTCCAGATGAACATTCTAAAATAGAGATTAGAAACTCTCACTCGGAGATGGGCTTACTCCCCCTCCCTACCTGCACCCCTCTATTCTTTAAATACACATGATGCATGTGAATATATGGCAATAGTTTGAAATCATTTAGGCACTTAGGAAATACTCTTTTATCTAGCCAGTTTGGGAAGGAATTCGATATACTTATGCCGTGTTGACCTTTAACATCTGTAATGAATCCTCTTGGAATAGAATGTGGACTCTTTCATGGCTTAGTCATTAATAAATAGGGTTCCCCTAGTGCAGTGGAAAATCAGATGGCTAACAGTGGATATTATCCACACTAGACAAACATGACCGCTTGTCGTGATGATACACAGGAGTTTTTTCCACATTCACAAATAGGGTTACCCTCGTGGTGTTTCAGAGTTTTTAATTTAAAAACAAAATTCCTTTCTATTGCAGTGTGAAAAGGACAAAAACAAGGAAAACTAGCACAAGCAAACCTCAAATCAGCAAGGACTCCAAGAAAGTGTATCTTGGCTCAGTGAACTCACAGATGGGGAACAGAAAAAATGACTGTCAAAGTTCTCTCGGCCCTCAATCTGAAGTGAAAGGCAGGAGTATGGGGCTGTTAAAGGACTGCACAAATACAGCTGAGAGCAACTTGGAGCTTCCTGTTTTAGAGCTGGAAAATTATGTTAATCAGAGACAGACAGATGATGTTAGCAGCCAGCAAAAACCTCACTCTGTGGAGTGGTTGAAGTTGAGTCTTCTAAGCGAGAACTCTCCGTGTAGCTCTGAGTCAGCACCGCTGGGTCCAAAACAAAGTCGAAAAGCAAACAAAACACAGGCTCAACAAAAGAGCTGTGGTTCAGAAGAGAAGTTAGAGCATTTCAAAAAAGTATCCACTGAAGGGACTTCTTTCATTCCTGCCAATACAAAAATGAGTAAGTGCGATGATGATTGCTTCGGTCCGTTCCTGGAGGAGAAGACCCCACTTAATTCCAGGTTGTTTTCTAAACAAGACATGACAAAGACTGCATCTGATGAGGAGTCACTAACTTTGAGAAAAACCCTCTCTCAGCCTCTTTCTGTGAGGAACAATATAGTGCAGACAAACCAAAACGAGCCAAGCAGGACTGCTGAAGAATTGCCTGTGATGCCATCATCTTTTATAGAACTGCAGCCTTCAGAGAAGCTTGTCCAAAAAAGAAAAAAAGAAGCTGAAAATGGTCTCGGGAAGTTAAAACTGCGAAGGCTTAAGAAGTCATGAAGTCTGACATATTCCCTTGATGGCATGGGTGGGCAGCCAGATTTGTATTAGGAGAGCATATACAAAAAGTAGGAAGCAATTTAAAATAACGAAAAATAATTTTAAAAAGTCAAACTTAGATAAAACTTAAGTAAATCGAGTCATTTGGAACGGTAATGAAGGTCGTTCTGCTAAGTCTTTAGGAATTAGGCATTAATATTATACAAACTGGTGTAGTATTTATAGAAAGAAAAATCTCTTCTAATATTTGCTAAGCAAAATTTTAGATCTGCGTATGTTTTAGTACTATTAAAAAGTCATATCAGCTGACGACAGGAAAAGTGAAAACCACTTTCATGACCTGTTAGCAGCTGCAGTTATTCAGTGTTTTGCTTGTTTCTGAACACATAGTTTATTTTAGTAAAAATTAATCCTTTCTCTCTCTGTATTAGGAAGTCTGTGGTTTATTCACATGGTCTTCGCAACAGTTAGGTAAATTGAGGTTATTTCAAGTAAATCTTTAACCAGGATTTAATGTTGCTGGTATTTATGGCCCACCTTTTCAGTGGGGTTTCAAAATAACTAGTTTCTGCTTGTGTTGTTTTGATATGCACACTTATTTCTAACCTGAGTTGTGGATACAAATGATCATGCATTGGGTCTTTGGCAGGATGAAGACTGGTTTTATATATATCTGCAGTGAGCTGGATGTACAGACATTGCTGTTGGGAAGAGTTCAGACATAAAGCTGCACCTACATCTTCCTACCTGTTTCAAAATCAGGCCTTTCTCGAGTGCAAGCACAACAAACTGGTTTTGACATTTTAGCAATACTCAAGTTATTTGTTATTTTAAGATAGAGATGATTTTTAGTTTCATGGTGCTTTTTCATACTGCTTTTGCAATGTGCTAATGGGCTGAGGAAATGTAACTTTTTATTTAATGGTTTTTTAAACGTTTAAAATAAACTTTTAAGCTCTTTTCTTTCATCATTCTCTTAAAATCAGTGTGGCCACAGATGCTTTACATGAAGTAATTTTGAAAAATCCTACTGACATATGCTTAGCACTGTGGGTATCCTCATTTAGTTTAAGCAGATTCCCATCCATAAGCATTAGAGTTGATAGCCTAATACAGGTCCTTACGAGAGTCTGCAACTCGGGCACTGACTGCAAGACCCTGTCAGTAGAATGACATCTTTCTGCTATAAATAATTCCTGCTTTTGTTATCAATGAGGAAAAGTCTGTGTTCCTGCTAGAAGACATTTTCTCTTTTTTCATTCAGCCTGTTTGCATGATGTTTCTCACAGTGCTTTGGAATGAGGTTGCAAATGCTCACTGCTCTGCGGGCTCTGCAGAAAGGTCTTTCCTAGTAACAGTAAATCCGAGGCTGCGAAGAACCTGGGTTTGGAGGAAGAGTAGCATGAGATATGGTTGCTGTTGTCTTTTGTATGCACTTGAGGTACCACTGGTCCAGGAAGAGAGTAAAAACCACCTTTTTGATGGACTTAAAAGAGGTGTGAGGATATTTAATTAAGTATTTATCAGAAAAATAAGAGTAATGAAAATAATAGAGAATTTATATTAAAGTCTTAGCATAGATACCTGGGTGACTTCTTTAAGTTCTTACAGTGAATAAACTGCTAAGAAATGGTACCAGTATATATTCTAGATTGCAGTTTTAAATTTCTGTTATTTCTACTTTGCTTTTCCTTAGATCTTTGTGATGATGTTGTAACAGATTCATACTGGAGACATTTAGATGATGATGCAGTAACAGATGCATGTTGAATTTATAAAATCACTTCAGTCACTTCTTTTCATCCTGGCTAGCAAAAAGACCTTATGCTTGATTTGCAAACTGGTGAATGCACTGATTGCATCTGAAAATTGTGGATGACCTTGAGCAGGTACACTCCAAACTAATACTGCTATCAGTCTGGGATTCTGAAGCTTCCCATCTTCTTGCCTCTCCTCTCCTAATCCGTTTAACTTGAGTGCTAGAAAGCAGAAGGCAACCACATATAGTTTATATCCTTGCATACCATCACTATATATAGTTCAACCTTATCATAGTAATTTAGTTTTACTCCTAATTGAATAACATACATGCATGCACCCTTACAAATGAATATCATACATTTATAGGGGGTCTGGGTAGGTTGAACCATTATCTGTGTAACTAAGAACATTTGATTTTTCCTTTAGGATAGTTTGTTGTATTACTTAAAATGCTGTTTTTTATCATGTCACTGATAGCATGAGAACATCCTCCTGTTTAAAGAGTGATCACACAACAATGAGAAATGTAGGGCTGGATTGATTGAAAGTGTTAGAGCTGGACTGATTGAAAATGTTAGAGCCTAGGGAGTCGGAACAAGTACAGGTGGACTTTCTCAAAAGTGCATAACTACATCACTCTTACTGACTTGTTAGGTTCCTAGGCTCTTGTAGCTGTGTCGTTAGAGCATAGTTCCTTTGAAAAGCTAGGTCTTGGCTCCTTTCAGAAATGCAGTTATTCAGGGAAAAAGCTTTGTAATTCATGGTCATTTCTGGGTTTGAGATGGTGTCGCTGCTCAAGGATCTGTTCTGTCTTCTGTCTGTGCAGCAGGACAATTAGAAAAGTTTCTCTTTTGCGAAGCTGGTGGGTGCTTTATGTGATGCTGTGATAGCTGGGCTGTATGGTTACTGTATGTCTCTATTATCTCTGTATTTAAGCCCAAGGTTGTCTTCTCAGTCTTTGCATATTTTCTTTCTCGACAATCCACCTTCACCCAGAGGACTGGCAGAGGTGCAGTCTGACATGCTGCTGAACTACAAACCTGATTTCCAAAGTCAGGTTTTGGTAAAAAACAAAGCAAAACAAAACAAAGAAACAAACCAAGCAAACAAAAAAACCCCACCCCACAACAAAACTCAAAACAAAAACCACAAACCAACCAACCAAACCCCAACACAACAGCAAAACAAAACCACAACAACAGCAACAAAACCAAAAACCAACTGGAAACTGAGCTAGGGTAAAATCAGCATTTGCAAGTCTTGACTGTGGCTTTCTATTGCCAGTTTGCTGCTGAGCAACATTAACATACCTTGCTGTTAAAAGTAATAAACACTTCAGGCTCGGTTCTGAAATTGCCATTGAAGTGCAGAAACAATTTATTTGGTTCATTTCTTTTCCTTTTGTATGTGTTTGTTATGTTGGATTTTTGTCTTTTTCAGAGCTTCTTTGAACTCCTCTGAAATATGTATTGATCTGAGGCTGGCTAAAGCACACAATGCAGAGCTTGCATTGCAAAACACGTTTTTGTCTTAAGGAGAAACAACCTTCTATTCCAAACCAGCCAGCTTTGGTGGTGGTTTTTTGTTTGTTTTGGCATGTGGTGTTTTTTTGTTGGTTTTTTTTTTTTAAATGAATCATTTTGTTAATCTGCTCTGTGCTGTTTGATAGTGAAACAGCACTTTCCTAGCCAAACACTTTCTAATGTGTTCAGACTGTCATTTCCATTATTCTTTACATCAAAGAAGTTAAAAGTATTTGTTTAGCGAACTTTTGTGTTTAAACACACATCAAAAGCTAGACCAGCCTTTTACATATTTATTTATTTCTAAAGAGGAAGCAGGCTGATGTAAAACCTCCCTTGGCTGAGGTTTTAACTATCACGAGTTATTTTGAGTAGTAAGTTTGGTGCTAGTTCTGATATTACCTGTCAGGTTGTAGTTCTGCTTATGTTAGAGTGTTATTATACTTATGGAGCTGCATTTGTGTGTTACACTTGACTGGAATAACTTCAAGAGCACCTGTTTTTAACAAAAACAACAACAAAAGGTAATTTTAAGAACCAGAATGTTTCCTTGCTACGGAAGGTTTTGACCAAGTGAGCTGTAAAGTAGCCTTCTGAAGGCATTTATTTTGTCTGTGTGAGCTTCCTTCCCTCCTAGCACTCTGCTGGGTCCCATTGGCTGAGTTTTAATGGACATTTTTATATCATCTTCTCACTGGCTTTTGACTGGAAAATTGATGGGTGATAAAAGATGGAGGAAATATTGTTTTGTTTGCAACTGGAATAAGAAAGGTGTAATGTATTTAGGCTACAGATGGCATTTTATGAGTAGTCATCTCTTTTCCTATATCAGTATCTAGTGAAAGGTTTCATACCATATTAAAAAACTCTAATGCAGACTTGAGCAAAGAGAGTTGATGAAATATCAAGAGTCTTTTACCCAGCAGTGGGAAGTGTGGGTGGCCTTAGAAATTAGCTTTAATAAAAGGCACTCCTCACTTAGCTTTCTGCTTTTTTTCTTTTCTATTAAGCATTAACTAGCATCCAAAAACCTATGTGAACAAGCACATGTGGGACAGGGGAATAGCAGCACACGGATCCTTTCATCAAAGGGATATCAAAGCATTCTACAGCTGAACCTGGGAGCGATATGAATATGCTTATTTTGACAGTTGGGGCAGCACTGAGGGTAAGCAGTTTCTTCAAGGTAAAGCAAGCTGGGTAAGGAACTCATACTGCAAATTCTTTTATCAACTCAAGTGTTTTTGAACGCCGTTCTCCCATTTTGTTCACTTTCTCTCCCCCCCCCCCAAGAATTAAAATGGAACCTAGTAGTTTGTGACCTTATCCTTTCCACAGTGGCAATTAGGTGACATTATGAGATGGGAGCTGTTTGTTTGTTCGGTGTCGGCTTATGCTGAGAAATTCTAAGAGAGTTATGAAAATGATGTGCTGTCACAGAGCATTTCAGCTGTAGCCTGGAAATTGTCCAGGGAATTAACTTCCTCTGTCCTACCTCCTTTAGTATCCATTTAAATTATTCCAGAGCTGGGAGCTGGTTCCTGTGAGAGCTCACAGTGCACCTTTTTGAAGAAGAATTTCACTGATTTTCCCCTATTCTTTCGAAGATAAATCCTTTAGTATAAGTGAGACACAGAATCTTAGTAGTAGGAATTGGTAATCTAGCTCTGTAACCGCTTTATTTGCTGCTGTAATAATTACCTTTTTTATTTATGCATCAGATCTTTAAAGAAAAGTGTCTAGAGCTATAATTCTAGAGATGGGCATGCCCCTTTTGAATAATAATATGATCTCATAGTGCTAGAATGAAAAGAATAGATTTATTTCTCCACCCTGTAGAGAAACTGGTTGAAACAATTTGCACATCACAGAGAAGGTGCTCACTGGAAGATCTGGACTGGAACTCCAGTCTGACGCCCTGTCTGATACCACATTGCTCCACTGATGCCCCAGTGCTATGCAAGCTGCCTGCTGAACCTCCATCCAGTGGCCACAGACTGTACAGAATCTTCACCGTGTTCTTCCTCTTCACACCCAGAAATGGGAATTAATATTTGCACAGCTCTTCTACCGTGTTTTCCCTCCTTTGGGACCACTAGCTAACCTTTAAAAGCAAACTGTGTGCACTGCTGAACAATCATCATAATGTCCACTGGTGTCAATACTGAAAAAGAGGAAGTTGACAAATTCTTAAATATATTTAAATATTCTTGCTCCATGTAGAAGGGGAGGGGGAGCTTATGCAATCATTTCCATCTCCTGGGGAGGAAAAGTCTGAATTTGGTACTTCCCTTATCAGAACTTCTCATCTTCTCATACACTAATACAAAAATGAAGCCTCTACCTCGTGACTTGCTCCAGAGGGACCCTGTGAGCAGCAGGGGTAGGGGGCAGGGTCCCTGGACAGCTGAGGTGGCAGGGCTGGCTTTGGCCCGACGGCCAGAGCAGCCACAGCGGGTGCTGGCAGGTAAGAGGCCGAATCGTGGAATCTTCGAGGAGCAACGAGACTGTAACCTTGTGCATTCTCTAGCTTGGCAGAGAGATGATTGATAATATTAACTCTTGGTGTGCGGGCGTGCCAGCTGCTGTGAGGACAAAGGGTGTTTCTGGGGAGGGAAAAACCGCTGCATCAGCAAAATTGCTTGAAGATGCTCGTCTCGTGTCTAGGCCCTAAACTGGTTTCTGTTACTTGCTTGGCCTCAGATGCACAAGTGTTAGCTGGCTGTCATTTGCCCCTATCAGCAATGCAGAAAGAGCTGTTCCCAAGGCCGTCTTTCCCCCAGCGCCATGAATACATTGGCGTTAGGGATGATGCAAGATGCACGCTCAGCTCCTTTTCGCTGGCTACCTCGACGTAAGGGAGATGGGCCCTTTCCGTGCGGAGGTGCAGCAGCTTTGATGTGGCTATGTTCAGCTTGAGCTGAACCAAAGCCAGAGCCGACAGGTTCAAGGAGCTGTCGGCAGAGCAAAGCTGAGGGTGCAAAGGGGAGTCATTTTATTATTTTCTTTTTTTAAAGCTCCTGTGTTTAAGCGGCAGCTCAGGAAGCACACATTTTTCAGTTCTTAGCCGAATAAAGATCCAAAGAACAAACACACACAAGCAGCAGGAAACTTCTCCTGACTAAACAGAACGTGTCTTCCCAGAATAGTAAACTGTGAACTGGCAAAATATAATTTTCACAAAAATAAAGTGTCTTGGTATTATAAGGGGAAAGCCTTGCACTTCTATGTTGCTATTTATTTATTTTCAAGGCAACAGAAAACACTCCTTGGGGCTTCGCAAGACTGGTTTTATGTATATTCCCTGGTGTCAATTTTGAAGCTATCACTTAGATAAGAGAAGATATTTTTAAAATATCATTCTAGCAATTTCACAGAATTCTCTCTCCTCTCCCTGTATGACTTATGCAGCTTTAGTTTATAACAGTGTGAGGTAGCGATGAAATGAGTTACAGGGGCACAATAGGTTTTGTGTGGAGAAACCCTGCAGTAACCAAACCTCTGCCTGGCCCATACAGCGCTTTGTAGCACAGGAAAGGCTGGCAGGCAGTCAGTCAGTCAATGCACTGCACTCCAGGCTTTGACAAGTTTTGAAGCTTGAGGAACACAGGTTTTGCTCTATACTGAGTCTTCAGCTTTGTCACTGTAGGAAATGATTAAGTCCATCCTTAGCTGTTGCTTCACAAAGTTTCAAAGTAGCCTGTTACATATTTCCAGGACTAGCAAAAGCCCTTTTTTTTTTTTTTTTAAATAGAAGGCAGACTCAGATTAATTCCTACAAATTCAGGTATAAATGTTTCAGAAGAGGTAGCTGGTTTCTGCATCACTGCATTCATCAACAGTAGACACTAGGAAGGTGGTTAATTCAGCATGAAAAGTATGGAAAAACATTCAGTTAATAGCCTTGCTTTGTACTTCTGAGGCAGGTGGAAGATTCTATTATCTTGAAGTGGCTTTTTTACACACGCTGCATTTGCTTTATTGCAGATTGTAGAAGTTGGGGAACAAAGGGAAATAAACACTCAGGGGATTTGTTTGATGAGAAATTATTGAAGTGGTCAGATGAAGCTAATCTTGTTGACTTCTCATTCAGCAGGCAAGTAAACTGATGACTCTCTGGTGGTGTAGTTATGTGGCACGTGATTGTGAAGACTATGAGCAGCCCCTCTTTCACCACAGGGTAAGCGACAAGTTAGAAGTCTTTTAGAGCTCAAAATAAAAAGTAACACTAAATAGCTTTTGTCAACCTTTTTTTTTTTTTTTAGACAACTATAAAGAAGGTACAGAACAGGGTAAGTCTTGCTATCGGATCTTGTAAGTGTTCATTGATTTCATATCACAGATATCTTTAAATAGAATACATGTATTTACTACAAACAAAATATGCACAAAAACGCCTAAGCGTGCAGGGGGTTGGTTTAAGCGGAAGTAGCCTTGAGTGAATAGGCTGAGCCTCTTTATTATTCTTTTTCCACTGTTAATTGTTCCTCCAGGTTTGTATTAACAAACTTACAGCTTCACCAGAAAAAACGTGCAACAATAAGAGTAGATGAGCAGACAGCTTCTGCACATAGCCCCTCACAGGAGGGAAGGGCTGCATCAGTTAAGCACTAAAAGCCATGCTTTCCAAAGCACTTTTATGCCCATTACAGATCAGTACAATCTGTGGATCCTTTCCCATCCAGGTCAGCAGTTTCTATCTTGCCTAGCTACTTAGATTTGGTTACTGTCTGGTGGTAGAGCTCATTGGCCCATGCAAAGTAAACCTGTTGCACAATTCCAGTCACATCATCTTCCTCTGAGAAGTACAGGGAGGTACATCAGCCAACAGACATTGAGAACAAGGGACAGGCTTCTTTCAAACCCCTTCAGTCTGATGTAGAGCCAGAGGGGAACATGTAATCATCTAACAACTGCCTCCACTGAAAGCAGTGGCAGGTCTTGGAAAGCTGAACAGGCACCTGCCGCTGTTTTCGCACAGCTCGCTAGTTGGGAGTGGCTCCAAGCTCAATAATCTCCACGCTCTTTTATGTTTTCATACAAAAAATTTAATAAATATTACTTTTCAAGATTTATTGCCAGGAACAACACATCAAAGATGCATTTTCATATAACACTAATATCACAATACAAGGTATCTTCATGATCTCAATGGTTAACCACCGAGATTACTATGTTTATAAGCCTTTTGATCTTAAACATGGTAATAGCACTTTGATTTCCTCACTTGTTAAGGCGGGCAGTGTAATCTATGGCAAACCTACACAGTGATCTTACTGGACATTCTACTGTTCAAGTATTCAACAACTAGCTTATTAGAATACTCCCTAAATGCAGTAGATTACAAAAAAGTCAAATCTACAAATGGTTCAGTATTACATATTCATGGTGAGAAAAAAAATAATTAGAATTTACAAAATAAGATTGCTGTGTTTCCAACTTCACACGCTAATTTGATATTTTAATTACATGCAACCACTCACATTTCATCTACATAAAGTAATAGCTCAGTTTTGTTCCCTTAAACTGCTTCTTAGCAGATTATCTGCCTGTCACTCGTTTTTTTTTTTTCAAGTCTAAAGCAGCAAAAAAAATTTTCTAGTCTAATCATCTAAACTGCCTCAGTCAGTACTTACAAATAGTCTTAAAGTGATGATACTATGGAAGGTGTTTCAAACGTTTGACATTGTACAAAAACCAGTATCAAGGCATGAAAGCCCATCCTATTAAAAATAAACTATTTTAGAACACCTTAGTTTTGGCATATAGGCAACATGTAACAAGAAAATAAATTCAAAATAGAGAAGCCACAAGCTTACAATGCTATCAAAAACCTTCAACTCTAAACACATACATATAAATAAAAAGGAATGATATTTTAAGGCTCTTGATTATTAAGTTAATAAATCAAATATACACAGTGATTAATAAAAAAGAATTATTTACATATCTATACAAACTTCTATTTTTGACACATTTTCCTCTTAAATTCTTCATTTACCAGCAACTGCTGACAAGTTCCCCCCACCCACCCCCAACAAAAAATACAATAAAAAAATAAATAATAAACTTATTTTTGATAGTTGCTGTGGTTCTGAGCTGCAAAGGCACTTTCAAATACAGAACTAGTTGTACGTCACCATAAAACCAATATACAAAAAACTCAAATTCAATAAATATAAATAAAATGTATTATTCTAGAAAGAAACTGTATAAATCGGGACATCTGGCAGAAAAAAAAAAAAAAGAAAAAAATTAACACTAAGGAAGAGTAATAAGGCTATGTAATACCTTATGAAACGTTTCCGTGATGGATCAGCTACAGCTGAATTTACAGGAGGGCACTTTTGACTAGTTTTGCATAGATGTGAAATGCAGCACTTGGTATTCCAGCCAACCACAGCAACTATCATTGCCAGTGTAAGCCAGCTTGTCAAAACTTAAATTAACACAGGGATTCTAAGTAAATAATAGCCTTAGACTCAAATATTACACAACAGTTTTAAGAACTACAAGCTCTTGAGTGCCTTTATAATGATACTTAAAGGCCCTGCATGGCAGCACCCCACCGTCTGCTATACAATGTACTCCATCCTATTTAGGCTTTGTGCACTTTCCAAGTCTCTGTTGTCCTGTTTATTTGTCCAGTTTGGGTGTTTTGTAGGTGTGCTGTTGGGGGGCTTTTCATCTCTGTCTACCAAAGTGTAAGCTGGCTGCTTGGCAAATCGGGCCTTCTGCTGGTGTTTGTCCATGTCGTCTTCCTCCACCTCGGAGTTGTGTGTCCTTATTTTGGCGATTTTAGAGTTTTTGTTTTCGTAGTCTTTAATTGGGACAGTATTTGCTCCGTGTTTCTCGATGGGGTTTTTGATCTGGTTCAGCTGCTCCCTTACGTTGTTGGTAGTGTTGTCGTCAGACGCTGTGTGAGTGTGGCTGCTCTGCTTTCTGCGCTTTCGAATGCACCAGTAAAAGACAGTTACCAGGCAGCAGATCCAGGCTACTGTTAGGACCGAGCTCAGTAATGGCACCAAGAAATCTGGAAGAGATAGGAGACCAGTTAACCCTGCTGCAAACCAAGTCCTCTAAGTCAAGGCTTTCTAGAAAGAAAACAAGTCTCGATTCTTAAGCAAAATATTTTCCACCGGAGTCCAGACAGCACCATAAGGATAAATCTTGGCTCTTTTAGAATACAGGGTGTGTAAAGGGAGTTCAGGACTCAGGAGTACCGACTGCCAGCCCTCGTGGGAACATTCCTCCTCTTACACCCAGAGCCGCTCATCACTGGCAAGAGTCACAATTTTTGTGACACTGCCCTGCTGCAGCTCCCAGCTCAGAAAGAACATCTCCTGCCCCCAGGGCAGCTGGCTCCACACCTACTACCATCACTTCTCTCTCCTCTGGTGGCTGCCAGTAAGATGCCAGCGCATGCCTGGCACCATGGTGAGGGCTAAGAATGAACACTTCCAACAATATTTAGTTCATCACATGTGAGCAGGGTTGACATTGCCAGGTAAATACATGGGAGCTTTCAGAGCCAGCCAGTTGCTTTCTGCTTCTTCCTTCCTCCATGAAGGAAGGGTGCAGAAGAACAGCAGTACTTTTACCAGCTTAGGCCACTGGTTTAGAGCATTTTCAGAACTTCTGGGTTTTTTAAGGTAGTAGGATCCTGGCGCAGAGACTCTTTATTGTTCCTAGTTAATAGGACCAGGAGGGTCCTCAGACTTGCCACAAATCACGTTTGGAGACAAGCAGCTCACCTGTTTTGTTTTTGACTGGTCGCCGTTGCACTCTGACTTCCGCCACTGCAGCAATGAGTGTGTTGTTACCATCGCGCTTACTGACGAGGTCAATTATCTTGTCTGTGATGTCTTTGATTGGGTTTTCATCTTCCCCGATATCTTCTGCAGACTACAGAAGGAGGTGGACAATTAATGCCGAATGCCAGATCAGATGCACGGGTTATCTGCTATTTATAAACCTGAGCAATCAGTTATAGGCTCTCGGGACTTTGAATGCTTAAAATAAACACAAACCAGAAACAAACAAAAAGCCCAGCTACAGGCAGAAACTAATAATGCAGAATATTTCTCTCCATCTTTAAAGAGACAAAAAAAAAAAAGCCATAACCCCAAAACCAACCCAAAAAAGCAGAGCCTCAAGAGAGTATAACAGAAAAGTGTTTTGCTGCCCCTATCAGAGTTGCCACCAGATGGTAGCTCTCAGGTACATGCATGTAACCAGGATTTCTTCTCTGTTCTAAAAAGGGAATTGGGATGGAAACTAAACCACGAGAAGTGCTGACAAAGCCAGGAATGATGATTTTTATGAAATCCACATGGTGTACACATATCCAAGCACTTAACTACTAAGACGTTTAAAAATACTCCAGGAATACTTACAATAGCAACATGTATTTCATTATTTGCCAAGTGTGAGGGCTCACAGGTAATGTAGATGGAATATTCAACAGAAACATTCTTCAGAATATTCAGATTCCTCAATTTACTGCAAATGTTCTCTGTGGTAAGTCCCTGGAGGATACAAAATACATGGTGGTTTTTTTTAAATATATATATGCACATCAACACACAGATAAGAATTTTATTTTTATTTTCTATTTTTCCTCTCTCTCTCCTCTCCACCCTGAGGTAAGAGTTCTCAAAGGAAGAGGAGGTGGAATTCTCTCCAAACCAGCTTTTGTTCTTCTCTGAACACAAAAGCATTTAGGGTAGGAGTCTGTACTAATCCTTCTCTACCTTCTGTTTCCTTTGATAATAACCAGAGTGTCAGCTTTTACTGTACTTTTACCAAAGTTGTTTCCTGTTCTGGGCAGCAAACCTGTCTATGCTGCAGCATGGGGAGCTATGTTCTACTACTTACTGGTGCCATCATTTCTTTATTAAAGGTGAAGGTGATGTTGGCACAGTTGTCGTGGTAGTAAGAATCTGAATTGCATTTGGTCTTCACAGGCTGTTGATTTGAAGGCCAACATTCCCCCACTGCAGCACAAGGATGAGTGAAGCAGTGGTCTTCTTTAACAGGAATACAGGCATGTCCAGCTGGGCACTCATCATGACCTTTGGCATGTATCACACAAGGTCGAGGACCACACCAAACCTAGAAGAGAATAAATACCAGTAAGCAACCACTGGTGAGAGGACAGAACACAGCATAACCCAATACACAGCACAGCCATACCTTAGAACAGGTGACTTTTCCATTCAAACACTGACAGGTATTACAGTCATCATCCCACTTGGCCCCATCTGGCATTACTCGAAGACTGGTAATGCAAGGCCTTCCTGTAACTGGAGAGAGATTGAACAGAATTACAAGCTTAAAACAGGAAAAAAGTGGAAGAAAACCAACCAAACAACAACAAACAAACAACCAAACCACCCCCCCCTTTCCTAAGTTCATCTAAACTTATCACTAAGTTTACATCTTCAATAAAAAAAAGCAACAAACCATCCCCTCAAAAGCCCATACAACTACAAGCCTGTTCAGATGCAATGAAAAAGATCTTGCTATAAGGATTGTGAACAGCTGACATTGCAATACCTTCTTGGCATCCTGGACCACTACGACCTGGTGGGCAAATGCAACGGTACCCATTAATTTCATCTACACATGTAGCTCCAAAGGCACAGGGTGAAGACTGGCATTCATTGATATCTATGATAGGAAGGAGAGGAAATAAAAAGTAATTTAAAAAAAAAAAAAAAAGGTTATCCTGTAGTGTCCTTTTATTCTGTCAGGAAAAAAAACAAAACACATGAAATATTTGCCTACAGGAGTTTTATTTTTCTAGTGTCTACTCAGAGATAGATCCTTATTAGCAGCACCAGTATAATCTCAGAGCAAGCTCTTTGAAGTTTCTGCCGTGTGGCACCAACAAAGATCAAAACCTGACCCCTATGGCTACTTAACCCTTTTCAAGGGCAAGGACACATTCCTTACACAAAAAACACACTTCCTCTCTTTGACATACTCCAGTGTTGTCCCCCTAGTAGATTCTTCAACTGATGACAACCTTAAACCCTTTCCTGTTTTATTGCTACTATGAAACTTCTATTTCCATGGCTGTTATTAAAATAAAAAGTGTTAGTGTCCTCCTACCTATAATTATTATTAAATTACAGGGAAGCGCATACATCACCTCAGGGCTCAGAGGTGGATTATTAATTGACAAAGTTTTTGGCTGGCACACTTCTGTCTCAAGCAGAAACCTATGCCACACAAACACATTCTAACTGGGAAGACTACCCTGAGGGGCATTCTGCCCACTCTGCTGAACCAAGAGGTTCCAGCTCCAGCTGAACAGACTTTTACTTTCAGTGCAATTCCTACCCTCCCCACATCTGCTACAGATCTGGGTGTGGATACAGAAGACACAGGACATCTATCATGAATCTGAGCTACCTCTTAGCTCAAGATTCTCTCACATCAAGATTCAAGCATGACAAAAAAAATCAAGGCAAGGTGGAATTAACACACTTACTGATCCTGCAGTCAGGACCTGCGAAGCCTGGAGCGCATTCACAGCGGTACCAGTTGTCTCCATCCACACAAGTGCCACTGTTGTAACTACGAACACAAGTCATTATATACATTAAAAAACTGCTACAGATAAAAAGAATCTAGACTTCTCAAAAAAAAAAAAAAGAGAGAGCACAAAGTCTGAAAGATAAACATGTTAAACTTACCAAGGATGAGGACTGCAGTCATTTGTGTCTGCAAAGAAAAGACAGACAACATGAAATATGCAGACTTTGGCTTTGACTGGCTGTCAGTAAAGAAAGGATCAAACTTCCCCTAACGCTCAAGTTGTTAGACTTAGTTCAACTTTAACAAAAATATGCTGAAATTCTCTACTAAATTGATTCCAGGCTTCTACCACAAAATTTGTTAACTACATTGTGGAACACATGTACACAGGAAGAGATCCTTGTAAAGAATCTAACAGGGGAAAAAGAAAAAAAAGTGGAAGCAGACAGAGCTGCTGGTAGAAAAAGAATGCGGGAGAAAACAAGACAACATCTGTCTCCACTTAGCTTATTTGCAACTTTCTCATGCCCAGGTCAAGGTTCTATCACATAAAGTCATTAAAAACAAAGATTCAGGTGATGCTAAAGCCTACATCAAACAAGCTTTCCCTTCTGGTTTCAATCTTGACTCCGAGGGCGACAGGATGAGCTAATGTTCTCATCATGCAACACTCTGGAAAAGTTCAAGCGGAGACTACTTACTCTGAGTACATGTGGGTCCTTCCCAGCCCTCCTTGCAGACACAAGTGAAAGAATCCCCGCTGACTACACAGGTACCACCGTTGTGACAGGGGTTTGGCAGGCAGCTGCTGTTCCTCGCTGTAACAGAAACAAGGTTTGCCGCCGAGTTGTTAGAAAGCCATCCAAACTGAGCCAAGAGGAAAAACTGAGGTCACAGATTCAACCGCATCTGCTTCCTGGTGATTATGCAGAGTATTTACCTATATTACAAGTGGCTCCTTCCCATCCTGCAGGACACATGCACTTGAAAGTGTCCCCCTCATCGTAACACGTTCCTCCATTGTTGCATGTTGCCTCATCACACTGGCTGTCACCTGTGAAGAACCCAAACTACCCTTAACACCAGAGCTTTCTTAACACAATGCAACTAGTTTAAATAGCCTAACAGAGCATGCCTGTTATGTTTTGGAAAGGCTGAACTTACGGGAGTGGCAAGTTTTTCCTTTCCACCCATTTTTACATTCACAGAAGAAGTCATTGACCAAGTCTCGGCAAGTTCCTCCATTGTGGCAAGGGTTTTTACTGCAGTCATTAATATCTAGATATGTGAAGGAGAGAAAACAAGCTAAGCAATGTTTACAGAATTGACAGTGCTTGAAAGGTGCATGTCCCACCCCTAATATTTTGTATTTCAATCATGGATTAAACACTTAAGACAGTATTTTTACAGCTTTAAGTGCTGTCAGAGATGAAGAATATTTCACCACAATCCTCCAGTTTGTTTTCATTTTGTCATCTCATTTCAGTAAACAAGTAGTAAAAAGGCCTGTTACATAAACTATCAAATCAGTCGGGATAAGAACTGAGTGCTCTACTCTTCCAGTTCTGCAACTGACAAAATACAAGTGTGATACATAGATACACCACTCCTAAAATGGTGTGTACTAATGCTAAGGGTTTCTTACAGAAACTTAGCCACAGAGTAGAACAGAAAACTGAACAGTAGGAAAGCCAGGTTCTACTCCCAGTCTGGCTCTGTAACTTGGGTTTAGATCTGATACAAAAGCCTGGGACTCAGTGGAGAAAAATAGAGAGGACACCTTGTTCTCTGCTGTGGCCTTTGGAGCAGAGTTTGCATTGAATTGGCATTGGTCGCTACCATCTTAAAGCTGGTACCAGTTGTTCCCTCCTGCTGCCTTTCCAAGGGATCCCTGCGTGTTGAAGAACAGTTAACTTACTTGTTTCACAGTATGTTCCTTCCCATCCGTCGCTACAAATGCATTTGTAGGAGTTGATGCCATCAATACAAGTGCCACCATTTTTACAGGGGTTGCTCTCGCAGTCATTAATATCTGCAACAGTTTGGAAAATAGGGGGGAAAAAAACAAACAAAAAACCAAACTTGAAGTACAGCTGTTAGAAGTCATCTTCTTACTACAGCCGATTTGGCACTACTTCCATTTCCAAGACCCTTTTGAGAGGAAGGGTGATAACCAAGATGAGAAATAGCTGAAAAACAGCACGCAGAATGATGAGCCTGTCACTCAACAATTACTATTAAAGAAAAAAACCAAAACAACAAACGAATCCGGAATCCTTAAGATCCATGTTAAACCCTGCTATTAGCTACCTCAGACCTTGTGTACATAAGGTTTTTAAAAACATACAATTCAAGGCCAGAAGGTTCATTACTATGAACTTTCCCCAAGGCCTAGCAAATTCCAATCTGCCTCACCCAAGTGGGATATGAAAACTTAAAGCAGTTCCAAGGTTCACTGCGTTACAAGAAAGAAGCCTTAAAGCAGTCTAGGAGGAAAGGATGGAAAAAAAATACAATAAAATCTTTTTTTTTTTTTTTCCAAAAAGAGGAGAGGAAGGTAAAATATATTCTCTTTTAAGCTCTTACTCTCATGACAGTAGGTGCCAGTGAATCCTTTGTTGCATTCACAGGTGAATTTCCCACCCGCTTGGCTCTTGCACTTTCCATGAGGACCACAGACATTGGATGAAATGTAACGAACCCCTTCCGGTGTACTGTTGGAAGCTACTGCCACAGTACAGCTGTCAATGACTGCAGAAAAAACACAGACCTGCGTGAAGACTGCCCATTCCATTACTTAAGGTAAGAGCAACATTTTAATTTGCAGTGACGGCCATTTAAAAGACATACAGATCATAGAATTTAGGTTAGAAAAGACTGTTAAGATCATTGAGTCCAACTGTTAATGCAGCACTGCCAAATACACTTGCTGCTTTAAAAAAAAATAAAAGGACTATATTAACTGTTTGTGCATAAAATAATTACAGAATCTTATCTGAAGACTGCTGGACCGTGTCCGTGGCCTGGAATACATTCAGCAAAGCAGGCTATTTGCTGCATGGCCACACTGATTTGACAGCGTCTTTCAAATAGCTGATATTTATAAATATTTCTCATCTTCTCATACAAAGAGAGACACAGGAAAGCACAGGGCAAAATTCAGCCTCTTTATACAAGAGCTACTCCGGTGACTACACTACTGGAGCTGCGTTGTAGCTTCAGCCAGGGGAGGGGCAGAAGCTATTGCCAGTGACTCCCCATTCACCTGCAGGGTGACACAAACCTTCACAGGGAGTTGTGCGGCAGTGGTCTTTCAGGTGGGAGCAGTTCTTCCCTTCATAATCTTCAGGGCAGTTACAGAAATAGTCCATAGCAAGATTGAAGCACTGGGCGCTGTTCTGACAAGGATTTGGCTCACAATAATCTATGTCCAGCTGTAAGTAGTGCAGAGAGAGGAAAGGGAAAAATAAAGGGGGGAAAAAAAAAATACCAAGGAGGGGGGAAAGCCGAGTGAAATAGTTTTATCATAGATTTCCCTCACTACAACAGACAGACATTGTGGAATCTGATCTTTTTATCTGTTGCCTCAATGAATTGTTCATAATGCCCAGTTTAGTTAGACTGCAATGATTTCAGCACATAGAACACAACAATAAACAGCCACTGAAAGTTAATAGTGTGCAACAAAACCTGACATGCAAACACTTGCAGTCTGTTTAACAAAAAGAATCCTCAGCAGCCCATGAGGATTTTTGTTTGTCCGTACCCCCCCCTATATATTAATGAAGCAGTTTCTTGGCAGACTTAACAGCAATATCAAGTACAATTTTATCCTACGGTTCACTGGATGCAAGGCATTCAGTGTACAGACCCAAAGCGCTGGTAGAAATGCCATTGGCTGAGGGCCTGCCTTTCACCCATGCTTCTTACCTGACAGAGGTTTCCTGAGAAACCAGCAGGACACAGACATTGGAATCCATTGATTTCATCCTGGCAATGACCCCCATTCATACAAGGGTTACTTGCACATTCATTGATGTCTTTCTCACAGTGATCTCCTGCATATCCAGGTGAACAGATACACCGATAACCATTAACCAAGTCCTGGGAGGGAATGAGAAAGTTTTACAGTTAAGGTCTTTTCCTCCCTCTTGATATGTTCTTATCACAGAAAAAAATAATAAAAAAAAAATAAATCCTCTTTCTGTGTCCAAACAAGGCAAGAGAGATATTTAAGGGCAAAAAATTCACACACACACCCCTACCCACCCCAGTACTAGCTTTCATTCTTAATTTCCAGGCAGGATACATTAATCCCCATTTCAAAGTGGAGTATCTACATTTCTAGCACGTAGTTTGCACAACCAGCCCATTCACTGATGACACTAGCAGTGAAAGTGAGTCATTTATTGCAGTTGTATTTTTTTGCCCTTGCTGATCTACAGACATACCCCAACATGCTGTAGCATGACACAGGCCCTCCCCCCAACTCAAAGAAATGACAAGTTATACCAGCTAATTGCTATTTTCCACACTATTTGTGATGAGACTCAAGTGTTTTAGTTACTGTTGCAAGTCTCAGGGAAATCAAAATAAACCAAGAGTGGCTCACCCGACATGATCCTCCATTCTGACACTGCCCACGACAGTCATTAATATCTGTAATAAAATTAGTGTGGTTAGAAGGCAAAATATATTTACATTAGATACAGAGTTCATGTCTCTCTAAAACTGCAGCTAGATAAACCTTTTGTCAAGTTTCCTGCATGCCTTCCTTGAGATAAGGTTATTATAATGGGTGGGAACCTTTGGGGATTTTTCTACTGGAGGCAGCGAAACTTCACATCATTGTTTTAGTCACTTTATCAGAATATAGCTATGTTATGGACTAATGAGTTTGATAAAATTGTGTATTTTCATTCCACACCAACTGCTCCCTTTCTAAAAACATCAGCTGCTGGGACTCCGCCTGATGTTTAAATCTGAACTTAGAACTCAGGGGCTTACATACATATACACACACAACTGGCCTTTAATAAACCCCAGGATATAGACACTTACTTATATCACAGTTGTTGCCAGACCAGCCAGTAATGCAGTCACAATAGTAGCTGCCAATCAGGTTCCTGCAGGAGTTGGCATTGACACAGGGTTTGCCCTCACATTCATTCGCATCTGAAAAAAAACAATGTGAATGGCCAAATGCAGGGCTTGTAGGGCAGGGGGAGAAGAAAAAGAAAAAAAAAAACAACCATACAGCCAGTTTTCACAGCAATAATCAGCAGTTCCTTCAGATCTAAGAGGAACTTGTAATATACAGCATGGATTAGCATGACTTGAACGAACAAAAGTCAATCATACATCAGTCTCTGAAGTCTCTTTCAATTTCTCTGCAATTAGAACATACAGGCTACACTAATTATTTGATAATTACCCAGTCACTCATTAAAAGCAACTTCTCCCCCACGCACACATCCCAACTGAGCATTTTGAAGGAGTGCTGCAGCCTGGTCATTGGGATTAGCGTGTTGCGTAAAGAATGCAGACAGCTCATTCTCTGTGAGATCATCCACATTTTGGAACCCAGCTGTGAACTCCTTGGTCTGGAGGAGTTGACATGGCTGAAAAGCTACAGCAACTTTCTCACAGACTGAAGGAAGAAATTCATGTGGGGGCGGGACTGGAAGGCACACACACGCACCCGCCCCGCTTCAGTTCAGTTAGGGTTTAAAGTATGTCTCTCTGGCTTAGTTAACTATTTCCCTCAACTGACAGCATGCATCAGCAAAACGACGACAGAAGGAAGCCATCTGATGCTTTGAGACTGTCCTAAACCCCAACCCTGCAAACAGTGACACTGAACATTCTTAATGTGCCAGAACGCATCCATAGGCTTTGGAACCTAATGCAGAGGACACGACTGCCCCTGCCTGCTGGACCATGACCTCTCTTGCATTTATCTTTGCCTGTCCCCTCCCTCTCCCCGCCTGCCAGCAATGCTGGATGAAAAGAAAAGCAGTTCTCACCTAGCTGGCACGTTTTGCCAGTCCACTGAGGTGGGCAAATACACTTAAATCCATCAACTAGATCTTGGCAAGTTCCTCCGTGACCACAGGGATTTGGAGAACAATCATCAATATCTGTAACAGAGAGCAAGGAGAGGCCTAGCTACAGTACCCAACAGGCAACCTCAATAACTGACAAATGTAAAAAAGGATTCCTGTTACTAGGATTTGCCCTGAGGAACAGAAAGACAACAGGACTTCTCCTTGGGATTTCTAGGTCTGCTCTGATTTCAGCAAGAGCCTCCTTTAAAAGTAACAGCAGTGCAAGAGGGACTTCAAAGCACAGGGGAAGGAAGTTTACACCTATGACCTTTTTGCAAGTGAAAGTCAGATTTTGATCCAGCGAGTCTCTCTAAACAGGAATTTAAACAACTTGTCCAAACAGCGTTCTGTTTCTTTCATGAAGCTGTTGGCCATTCTTTCCCCTGGCATTAAACAAAAACCTCGGTATAAGCACAGGAGAAGAGAGCGCGCAGTGGTATAAACAGCTGCCAAGAACCAATGCTAAAGCTGGGGAAGGTTAAGTAGGCTGCCCTGCAAGTTTATCAGGACTTAGAAAGACTGATGTAAACCAGCAAGCCAGCACATTTTTTCATACAATTTTAAAAGGACTTACTATCAGTGCAGGTTGGTCCAGCCCAGCCAGGTGCACACACACATTCAAATCCCGTAGACGTCTCTAAGCAGCTTCCTCCATTGTGACAAGGATCGGAGAGGCAGGCATGCTCCGCTGCACCAAGACAGAAGTACATCATGGTAGGGGTGACAGCAATAGCACCAGCAGCCACCCCCTCCTCCTGCCACACACTTTTACTCTGGACACATCATCTTTACTCTTGACACATCGCACTCCTGTGAGAACTGCGAATCGAAGAGCTCGCAGCCAGCAGGAACTCATCTCCCCTGCTAAACTCATCCCCACACTGGCTTGCACCTGCCTGAGTCAGAGCCAGACAAGGTAACTTGTAGTGATCTCTCCAGCAAACAGAAGGCAGATGCTCAGAGATACCAACTGTTCATGATGAAGCACGAACAAGCAAGTCTGGATCTTCGTAGTTAGCCCTTACATCATAATAGTAGAAACTGACTTTTCCCCAACTTCATAAAATATATCCCAAACCAGGAACTACAAGCTGTCAGAAATTAACTGCCCAGCAGCAGCTCAGAAGCTGCATCAAACACTTACCAATTTCACAGTTCTGTCCCGAGTAGCCCTCAGGACAGGAACACTGGTATTTATCAGGACCAGTGTTGCTGCAGGTACCACCATTCAAACAGGGTGGGTGGGTTCCACAGTAGTTTAGATCTGCAAGAGGTGAGGAACATTAAAGCCATGGTTGAAACAGAACAGGAAGATCACCATGTGCACGCTTTGTTCCATTACTCTAGAGCATTCACCCAATACACCTGCACACACAAGTAGGGCAGGACAGGGAAAAGTTAAGGACATACACTAACAACACCAGAACAGCAGAGGAGACGATGCTAAGAGTCTGAAGGACAAAAACCCGCTCCCACCACGTTTCAGAAGGCTCACTCACTCAGCCTCACGTGCACCCTCTCCTTGCTAAGTCTCCCAGTGTTAAAATTTAAGTGTTACACTTGACTATCCATAAGATTAGCATACCTTTGTCACAGAGCTGACCACCCCAGTTGGTTTCACAGAGGCATTGCCATGGTTCAATGCAAGTGCCATGGACACATCCCGGGTGTGGAATGCACTTATCACAGTACTGGCCTTGCCATCCATACTGACACCTTCATTTAAAAAAAAAAAAATAAAGGGGGGGGGGAGGAGGAAAAAAAATCAGAAGAGGAAACCAAACCAAAAACCCGTTAAAATTGCTCTGTGTAGATATAAGTGTGAACTCCAAAGCTTGGAGAAAGACTGAGAAGGTGGGGGAGAAGGGCAAGATGAGGGGAGGAGAGAAGCTATTCAAGGTTTGTTTGATGGTTTCCTGTAAACAAACATTTTAGTAGTTTTGCTAAGGTCTCTGTAGCCAGCCTTCTGACAAAAGAATAACTGTTCTGAGAGAACCAGCAGGAGGCCATTCAGCACTATAATACTCTTTTGGAGTCTCATACAAATGTGGCAGAGAGGGTGGGTGTGCACTACAAATCAATCTCTGGACTTTGACAGGGTGCTTTATAAATTGAGGGAAGGGGGGAGAAAGAGTCAGTGGGAACAATAGTTATCCCAAGATCCTCATGAATGCAGAGTTCCAGGCATTTCAGCTGTGCTGGGTTTGCAGGAGGACAAAACCATAAACACCAGCTCTGAGCCCCTGGCCAGGCAGTAAGTAGCAAAGCATTAGGAGGACTCTGCTCTATCAGATATTAACCTTATTATGAACTAGAAGACACAAAGCAAGTATGGACTGAGCCACAGTAAGAGATGAAAGAAAACGGGACACATCAGGATTTTACACGTGCTCAAAGCAAATCAGCTGTCAATGGATTTCAGAGTTTGATTTATGCTAACGTCTTTTCAGGGAATAAATAAAACATATCCATTTCTGAGAAACTTTAACATCTGGAGAAGAACGTAGTATTAATTACAATACTTATCACCACTATCAATAAGCTACCCGAATTCTGTGCTTAAGAGAACGATGTTGTTTTAAAGGAAAGCATCCTTAAGGGAAAGCTCATTTTAGCTTTCACCGAGTTCTCACTAGAAAGGCAGACCAAGGATCCTTCAAATTAAAGTGGATCTATAGATAGAAACAAGGAAAACAAGTGGAAAACTAAAAGCGAGGGTTTGTCGAGGTACTGTATTTCATTAACAGGTCTTAAGAGTAATTGATCAGCAGCAATTATGCACTAAGCTGTCACTAAATTATGAAAACAAACCCCATCTGTACAGAAGTCAGCTAAGCTTTCTATTTATAAAGCCCCCCACCATGCTTCTACTGGCAATTTCTTCTCATGGGAAAAAGCTCAAAGGATCTATCCACTGGGTAATCACACACAGCTAGTACTGAGTCTGACTTTCCCTCTAAAAATCTCAGGTGACAAACTGCGTCTTAACTTTTTTTTTTTAAATAGCTATTTCAATAGCAGCCTATTCAAAGTCAATGGAAAATTTTTATTAGTTTGTGTGTCAAAAAAAAAAAAAAATGCTAGTCCAACTTATGTGTCTGCGTGCACAGAACAAGAAAGAAAACCAGATCAGGCAAAGCCACCTCTCTTGACGATCTCTTGGAAAAATCTTTCTGTATAGGGGAATAGAGTAAAAAAATCACAAAGATCAAAATTTAGGAACATGCCCCATTTCGTTTCTGTTGCATTCAAAGCAACTTGCCTGTGAGCTTGCACACAAGCAAAACTAAGGGACCTCACCTGCAAAAAACAGGTACCAAATGGAGAATTTTACTCCTTTCTGACAAATCAAAAGGTTTGTTGTTTGTGGGGTTTTTGTATTGAGGTTTTGTGTTGGTGGGTTGTTTCTGTGTGTGTGTTTTGGTTTTTTTATTATTTGTTTCTCTTTACACTTGCTTTAAAGTAAAATAAAAAAAAACAAAACAAAAAAAACCAAACACAAAACAAAATCAACACAGAAAAAAAAGCCATGAGCTCTAGAGCCAAAGATACGACTTTCTTCAAACATCAGCTTCGAAGTGTTGCAAACAAAACTGCATAGTGAGCATTTAAAAACAAAGTTAGATACCAATTCCAGAAAAAGATTCATGGTAATAATTCTTGTTTAATAATATGTATGCAGCAGCTTCTCATGAGAAACTGAAAGTTAAGTTTCATTGTATAGTGATTTGTAAGTAACTATGGTTTTGTTGGCTGGCCTGCATTAAAGAAAGTGACTCTCACCAAAAGGGAAAAGGGTATTTTAAGAACATTTTCAAGTTGTCTATTGTACCAGAACCCAGAGCAGTTTCTGGTGGGATGTTATTTTTAAACTCTGTTGCATTTGTAACATACAGGCTATATGACTCATCAAAACTTAGAAGAACATAAATCTTTTTTTCTGTGTTCACTTTAAAGATATTGGTCTAACTTGGCAAGCAGAAGTTATCTGAAAGCACCAGAAGGACAGCATTGTTTCAAGACTATGCAAATCAAGTGTGGGAAAGTTGCACCTTAAGTAAATAAGAGCACTAGTGCATGTCTGGGCAGTGAGTGGGAGGTAAGAGACTTAGAAAGAGAAAGGAAAGAAAAAAAAAAATCTGGAAACAAAGCCTGTTGTTCTGACTAGGAGACAGCAACCCCTATAAGGCATGTTTATTCTGATGACAGAAGCACAAATCACTGGTAGCCTTGACTGATACTCTCCTCTCACCATCTGCCCTTCTCCCCCACCCCCCGATACTTCCTGTTACTTGTTAGGTTTTTGTTGGTTTTTTTTTGTTTTGGTTTTTTTTTAATTAAAATAAGATTTAGATTTGATGTTCTGGGGGTTAACCAGTTGGTATCAGTGCTGCTAAACATTAAAAGCCCTAAACAGCCTACAACAGTTCCTAACTTTCACTCAGCCATCCCTTCTGTGGAGGACAAGTTACTTCCTACCTCACTTTCAGAACATTCCATGATGACTTTGTTTGTTTTGAAGCATAGATTACAAGAACAGAGAGAAAGAACAAACCACTGTGACTATTTAGGCCAACTTCTTATATAGTCTGTCAGACACCTTCAGATTTCATTCTTGTTTGAACTAAACTTAACTAGAAAGAAGAGTGGTCCACTTCATGCAAAAGTTTTTAGCAACAGAGAATCCACCGATACGTATGTTAGGCAGATGAATTGCTTTCTGTTCCTTCAGACTTCTGAGTTTTATTTTCAAATACCCAAGCTTCGCTTTTAACCCTTCCTACAAAGGATCAACATCAACATTCTGTAACCCTCAGAAGCCCTATGGCATGCAAACAGATTTGATAAAGGGTTACACGAAGCAACTCGCAACCATTTTTTTAAATAAATTATGTCCACATTTAATATCCATTAACCCTCTTTTAGTAAGGGAAAAGACTTTGCTGTGCTGCAAATATATGCTGTATATTTTGAGGCATTCCAAATATTTAATCGTTGGGTTATGGATAAACTCTGCTTTTCATTGTCTCCTTGCCAGGACGGAACGGACTTCAAAGCACAGGAGCAAAATTCTGCCTTCATCATCGCCTACTGACAAGATTTCATCCCAGCTATTAACCTCTCAGCACTCGGAGCCTGGCTCACAATGGTAAAGGAACCAAGAGATTTAACTAATCCCATTCTAAAGAATGCTTGACTTTTGCCTACAGATGGAAGAAACCAGGGGGTGGGAGGGATCAAGGGGAAAACAGTGAAAGGGAGAAGAGGAGAGAAAAGCCACACTGTACTTCAAGCTTGTGGTTGAAAAAGCCTATTAATCAGGCTGTTGAAAAAAAAAAACCATACCCACAAAACATTTGCAGCATTTATGCAGGAACAATTAGTTAGTGCTCATTAGGCAGCATTCACACGATTTATCCCATACTCCCCCTCCCTGCCAGTGCCACCATTTCACAAACTAAAAGCTTCTTAAAATTATCAGTGCATTAAAAGCCTGCTCCCCCCCCTTATTCTGGGCAAGTTAGCATGAATAATGTGCGTCGGTAAAAGCAGGATTCCAAAAACTTTCCCTCCCCAACCCTGTTGTATTTAACATCACTTGTTTAATTGTTTTTGGGGATGAGGAGAAACAAGAAGGGAGAGGGAGCATTTACCTGCACTCTCCTGGAATTGTGCAAGAACCATGCTTGGGGCTACATCCCTGACGACAAATAGCTGTTAAAACAAAAACAAAACAAAACAAAATAAAATAAAAGTATCAGCATGCTGCCCGCTTCCTGCAATCTTCACACTCATGGGAATGTTTTAATCTCTAACCAGCAATGTAATCCTACTAAATCCAAGATTTTAACAACTCTCTCCTATCAATTCTGCCAGAAGGCAAACCAATGTAGGCGGCTCCGGGTGATAGGAAATTGGTCTCCTCTGCAGAGAAATTGTACACAATGCTGTGCTAAGAGTTGTTTCTGTGCAAGAGAAATGGTCTCACCTCAAGTCACTTTGAGCCTACAGGTTTCTTTCCTCTGTCTTTTGCAGGTGAGCTGGCTCACTTTACCTGGCTTTACATCTAATTCAAAGCAACTTTTAACTACTTTGGATTTACTTTTGAGATGTATCTCTGAACAGACAGGATATTAAGATGAGCATCGATTCAAATTCAGGTAAACTCAGTCAGCAAGACATGCTGATAGTCTGTCCCTACTCAGAGTTCTGCTTTCTCCTGGAATTACCTAGGAAGTTGCCATTCCCTAATAAACATGTTAAACATCATCTTAGGTAGTACAAACAGCCTGGGACTTTTCAAACACCAAAGCTTTACACTTGCCAGGTCAGCTCTAAAACAAGTCTCTCCTTCCTGCTTGTCTTGAAGTTCTGCACCAAAGGGGAAATCCTTTCTGAAGTCAGCAGCAGAACTCCCATTGAAGTCAGTGGGCTGGGTTTTCTTCCCAAGGGCAAAGATGTGGATAATCAGAGAAAGAACACATCTGCTAAGTGCCCAGTACTTGTCAGACCTCTCCAAGATTTTAAAACAAGGCAGAAACTAGTCCTCTCCTGCCCCTAGCTCTCTGGGTGAAGAGTTAGTCACTGTCCCATCAGCCCCTAGCCGTGCGGTCTGCACAAACTGACCACTGAATTGCAACCTGGATACCATACACTTAAATCCTATCCAAGTCCACTGATCACATAGGGGGCAAGCATCCATCACAAACCTTTGTTGCATTCTGGTCCCATCCAGCCTTCCAAGCAGGTTTTGTTGCCATTCTGGTCACAGGTATGGTGAGTGAAGAAGTCATCTCTCGGTCGACAAAACTTGTTGCAGCCGAAGCCGTAGTAATGCTCTGCACAAGTCACACGGATTTGATACTCAAAGTGGGCAGCTCCCGCGTTGTGTTTCAAAGTCTGCCACTGACGGCTTGGATTGATCATGCCAGAGTGAGATGCCTTCTCAATAATGCGATCGGGATCTGGAAGGCAGAAGAGAGGTCAAGAGTTAAAACTTGGTTGAGGTGTCATCATCGCCCGCATCACAGTTCTGCAGCTCTGCAGACCAGACTCTCTGAGGCAGCCAGTTCGTTTTATTAATTTTCTGTTTTAGAGTGTAAGATAAGGCTGCCCTGGAGCTACAAACCATTAACTAAAACACACATGCAGAGTTATCAAACTGAAGAAAGCTCGAAATCAAAAGGAACTCTGAGGTTACTGCCAATCACTTATCTCTTCTGCATTGTAAGAGCATCCAGTAAGAATCATACAGTTCATGATTAAAGAAAACCCAGCTGTTTTTACTTCTGGCTCTAACAGATTGGTACATAATGTGGTTTTCCAGGCTTCTCCATTAATGGTCCTAGTTTTGTTTTTAACTGGAATATTTACAAAAACATCATACCACAATAACCTAATAAAGCAATGTCTACAAACTGAACATAAGCACCACAAGAAGTCTGCAGCCTTCTGGGACTCTGGTGGAAATGCTAAGTTGAAAACTAGCAACTCTGACATTAAGACAACATCAGTGATCTCATGAGGTTTTGGCTGAGAAATTATGTAGAAGTTCTCCAGATTTTAGCTGACAGTAAAACTTCAAGACCACTAGAGCTCAAACCAGAGATCTCAATTACTTCATATATGTGCTAGAGATCCCCCTTCTCTCTATAGAGCATTTCAAAGTTTAGACTGTACTTGAGATTCAGTTCCAGCAAAAATCTTCTGGCTTTGAGAGCTGTACAACTGTCTAAATCATGGCTTAAAATAATAATATTTCACATTAGCCGGGAACATTGTATATATCTGTGGTATTTCACTTTGTAGTCCAGGTCTCGTGACTTAAATGATCTGACACTGCCTTACGACCTGCTGCTAGAAAGCACTTGACTGCCGAGTGAAAGTTTATCGTAAAACAGCCAAAAAAATCCCTGCAGACATAGCACAACCACAAAAGTAAGTACCAGGCTACACTGTTCTGTATACGGGAGCATAATCTGGCGGCAGAAAAATTTCAGGTAGAAAGGCAGTTTGCCAATGACACGTTACAAAGCAGTGTGTGAAATACTGGCACATTAGAGTGTTAAGAATGAAAACGTACTGATCTGCAGCTCATTCTTCCAACAGTTAACAAGATAAACTTTGGGAATTTTACAGAAGGCAGAGCTGAAGACTAATGAAATTGCTATATCAAACTTAAGATTGTCATTTTACGGGCAGTTTTTCACCTAAAATGCTTTTAAATGTATTGCTAAGGACCTTTGATTTGTAGCTTTCAAAAACCTTTCAAGCAGGCTTCTCAAACCCGAGATACCCATTACCAATTCCCCACCAGATCCTGCCTGCTTGTCTGCAGTTTTGAATGAAGTTAAGTCAAAGCACTTGCTGCACAGCCACCAAAGAGTGTCAATACACAGACACTGTCAGCATTTACCCATTTTGGGGGGTATTCTTGGCTTGAGACTACAGCATTCAGTAAGTGTTTACAGTGTGAAATTAAGGGCAACAATTTCTTATGCACCTTCCTGTATTTCTGGTTTCTGCATTTTCTACTTTCCATTTAAATCAGTTTTTATTATTCGCTGGCACTAAGCCCCCAACCCCACATCTATGTGCAAGACTTTTAAATGCATGCAGGCCTTTATTAAATGCCATTCACAAGTCATGTAGATGCCTAAGGACTTTTCCATACTGGTATATCCAGAGCAATATCATGTCCTGTACCATGCAGGTGTAAGGCTCTTAGATCTCATCAACAAGATTACTGACTAATTCTAAGAGGTACTTAAGCAGATGCATATCTATTTGCCTTGAATGGGGCTAGCCGAGCGATTATAGTTCCACTCATGCGTGCTGGAGATGGCTTTGCTGCACTTGCCAAGATTACACCCCAATCTACAGTGCAGTTGGAAAGCAAACACTTTTCCCCAAATACCGAGACTGTGCATAAAGACATCCTGTTTCTTGCTAGCAAAACAACTCTATCCTTTTCTCCTCTAAGTGGCAGAAGAAAAGGAGACTAACACTCAATTTAGTTTTGCAAACCATCCCCCCTGCCTAAACACACACACACACACACACACACTCACTCTTGCTTTTCTAGTTCTCCCTTGGGAACATACCACTGACAGCTATTTCAGTCCTTGGCACCAGAAACAGAGTTGCCTTGGAAAGGAGATCTTTCCTCTCTCCTCTGCTCTATCATTCTTTCCCTATCTGCCAGCTCACTAGGAAGCTGTACATCTATGACATCTCACTCCAGCCACCAGCTCTTTCGAGCCCTTAACCACAGGCTGAACTCAAATGGAAACATCCTTATTAGTCCACTGGACTTTATTTTCTTAAGGGCCCAGATGAAAACCAGCTGTGATTTCACTTGGGATCATGACTAAAATGCATTTTATTTGATACACGTTATAAAGCTACCACCATACATTTAAATTCCAGTGAGCTCTCACAGACCTAAGATCCCCTTCCATTAGCCACCAACCCACGGTTTGCACAATGAAGTACTGGCATGTTCCTTCTTGTACAAAAATCTCTCCGCCCTTCCCTATTCCCACCTATCAGTAGGCACTTACACAAGGGTGCTGACCCAGACTTCAGGGAAGGCATTGCAACAACTCTTCCATTCTTAGCCCGCACCAACAGTGCTTTAGGTTTTAGAGTAAGCAATGCCAAAAGCAGCAGACTGGTTAAGTAAATAAAAAGCAAGCAATCGGCCAGGCTTGAGAAAAAGTGAGCTTCCTAACTCCCCTGACACCATCTGACTCGGAATCCCATGCTTTGATAGAAAGGTTAGAGGAAACATTAACCAATTAGAAATTGATGAAGTGGAACAGAAAAGCTTTCTGTGCATCTATAGCTTCCACTCTGCTGTCAGAGAGTTTGTTGGTTTCATTCTCTTTTTGTGGCTACACTTCAAAGCTATTAATCTGGGTTTTTTTTTTTCCTTATCCGGTGGGCAACTGTATCAGAGGATCTCAGCACAGGATAATTTGCTATTTTGTCTGCCCACCTTTGCTTTTCAGTGGTCCAACTTCTGGAAATTTTAACTACTCATCATCAGGAAGCAAGTAACAACTAAAAAAGCCCAGACTCCTCTAAGCAATTTGGGTGGCCAAGAACAGCATAGCTATTTTCAAAAGTCTTTGTTTCGGACAACTTCCAGCTATGGCTTGGTTTACATTGTGCTGAAGTCTCTTGTGCCTGACTGGAATTCACATGCAACCGATACCAGTAATCTACAATAGCTCTTTGACATAGTTTGAGATGCAATGTCAGCCCCACCAGCTTTATGTATGAAGCGACAGTAGCAAGATGGCATCTAGACAAGAATCAGAGTAAGAAAACCATTTAAGTTGAATCTTGGCTCCAACAAAGCATGATTCTCATCAACTTCAACCGGGCCAGAATTTAACTGCAAGCCACTCTTGGAAGTGAGACAAGGGAGAGTATGTGGTAAAGGGAACGTAGGAGGAGTAGAATGTAGAGGGGGGGAAGGAAGCATCCACTCTAGGATCTCCTAATGACTGCATTGATCAGAGGATGCTAGAGCTATTGAAAAGTTACACAAAGCCTTATAAACCCACTTTTTTTTTTAATTTGGAGAGCTCTAACAGACTCCTTACAATTCAGTGGTAATTAGGGTAAAAAAAAATCCTGGACATCAAAAAAATAATCAGTTTATATGATGACAATTGTTTAGTTCTAATGATTTCCTTAACTACTTCTTCAAGACTTATTCTTCAGCTATGGGAAAGCTTACTGTGAGTAAAGCAATGCAGTACAAAGGAAAAGCTTTGTGCAGCAGAGTGACTGAAGTGACCTACAGACGGATATGTGACAGCAAAGCTAGAGCAGGAATGCAAATCAGGAACATATGCAAGAACATGTCTGCACTTGGTAAAATGCACTGCTGAGAACTGAGGCAATTTTGTCTGAAGACAATTGTACTTCCAGAACATGAAAGCAAAGAAAGGGTTTATTGTGTAGCTTTGGAAATGCAGTTGTTTCATGAAAAAAGATGAGCTCTAATAATAGTAAAAGTGGCAGAGACCCAGTCTGAAAAAACTCTCAGATCCTACTGTAAACAAGACCTTCATTTTGAATTCAGGCATCTCCCATTTTCAATGCAGGTCTGCTGTTGCAGCCATCTATTTTCTGCTCCTGCATAGTCAAAAGCCAAGAAGTCTCCCAGCCACCACTCCATGACTCTGCTGGGGTAGGGCCTGAAGTCACAGCTACTGCAACAGCACTGAATGCAGCCAGTTGTAAAGCAAACCATGCCTATTACTGACAGGTCACATGAACCATATGCAGTGGACAACTTTTTTTTCTAGACCTAACAGGATATCCCATGTACATCAAAAAGAAAACAAAGAGCAGATCTGGGCAGAAAGGTTCCCAGACACCAAGGCCATTCCCAGGCAGTGTACACTCCACCAATTAAAACTCCACAGCACTAAGCAGATTTCCACAAGGCCTTTCTTTCATGAAGCATGATGTTCATTTCATTACCATGCAGCTCTTGCCTAGCATTCCAAAGCTGACTATAAGAAGCTGTTATGAGATCTGTGTAAGATGGGCCACTGTGCTGCCTCTTCCATGTTGAGGGAAAAGGCTTGTTGTGTCAACAAAAGGGGTTTGAGTCCAGATTCTGCTGTGGCTTTTACCACACACTATTAAAGCCTTAGATTGAAAATAGAGCTAATTTTGCCCACCTCCTTCAGTAACAGTAGGCAGTAAGCAGAACAGCTCATTTGCCAAGAGACTCTATCCAGCTTCCTCTAGCGAACAGGAAAAGCTTTGCAGAAAGTTTCTGAAACCAACTCAAGACATTCCAGGAGAAAGATTCCCACCTTTGATTTCCAGCCAGCTCTACCAGATGGTGTCTGGTAAATGTTTTTTCAGACCCCAAATGTAAATCCCTAGGCATCCAACTCCCAAGGAAGAGCTGGTAGTCACTCCTGTTTCTCATCTACAGTCATTAGATGGAGAGATATATCTAGATATATATCAAGTCTTACAGAGATTTTATTTATTTTTATCTTTTTAAACTAGCACGTTCAGTTTTAAGTAGTACACAGTTTATAGGGAGCTCCCAAGCCAACAAGACTTTGGTTTCTGAGTATCACTCCTAATTAAAAATAAAACAAAACAAAAAGATCCAAACAAACTCCCTGAAGAAACCCCTTGGCTTTTATTCTCCCTAAGGAGAAAAGAGGGAATTAACAGCATCTATTTTTAGGCATCAAACCATTGATGCCCAGGTGAGCAAGATGCAATGTGAGGGAGATAGCCCACTGCAGTGCCTGGAGCAGGTGCTCTGCATTGTCAGGGGGAGAGCTTTTCCCTCTCCTCACATCCTACTCCACTTTGAGTTGGTTAGGCTACCAAAGTCCTTTCAGTGGACAGGAAATCAAGGTCTCTGAACTAAGTAAACCAGCGGAATGAATACTTACTAGTTGAGTTATCATTGTAATCCCATGCCTCAACAAGCAATGTGTAGGATCTCTGCAAAAGAGAAATAAGAGTTAGTTGCAAAGCCACACACAACTAAGGAAAAAAAAAACCCAACCCTGACAACAGAACACCACAACATCACAACAATTTTAATTAAAAAGAAAAATCCTGGTCTCTGCTGTGAAGTACTTGAAAACATAAATAGGTGATAGATTATACTTGAGACAAACATGATCTTCTTGAAACCCCGTAAGCTACCTTATCCGGTCTGACTTGGAAGACCTTTCACCTTGGATAGCTCATCTTTGTCATCATTAATGCATCTTATGTACTTAACCAGGAAGTACAGCCTTTGATACTGTGCAGCCACGATAAAACATACGTGGAAGAATTGCACAGAGAAGACAGAAAACATTGGGCTAGTGGAGCAGCATCAAAAAAATCCCAAACCAATTCCCCACCCTCAAAAACTGCTTCAAAAGAATTTTAGTGACAGAAAAGTAGTCTTGATGTCCCTTCCCCCAACCATCCTGAAAGTAAGAAGTGTTGCTAAGATTACTGTGCTCTGCCTTGACAGCGCAATCTCTAGGGACTGTGCTTTTCAGCACCCCCTTTGAAAGCTTTGTCTGCACGAGGGCCATCGCAGCTCCCACAAGTATCAGGTAACTGAGGGAAGAACTGATGGATACATGAACGGGTCGGGGTGAGAGAGACACATTGTGGAACAAAGGCCAAGATCAGACTTTGGAAGAGCAAGGAAAGGAAAGACGCGCTACCCACCCCGTGTCACATTTACAGGCGCGCTGATCTGCCAATGAGCTCCCCAGCACTCCAGTAATAATAATCATAAGCATAAACTCACTCAAGTGACTCCACGGGTTGGAAAGATGCCAGCTATTACATCTAAGCCACCTTTATCTTCAATCCTAACTTGAGAACAAGAGCCATTAAAATATCATCTCCTCCCCCAGCTCTACTCTGAGATACTATTATCCAGGCTGTATCTTTCAAAATTGCCATTTAGCCAGCCATACCCAAACTTTCAGAAGGAATCAAAACCAAACCAAAATACCACTCCCACACAAAAAATCTGTGGGGAAAAAAAAAAAAAGAGACTTGAAAAGTTAAAAGTATAATGATAACTATAAATGAGGTAATAAATAGAACATCATTCTGATGAGCAGAACAATCATAGTACAAATAAAAACTCTCCATGAAGGGTTTTGGTGCTTTGATACAGAAATGGTGTTATAAGGTCTATTCCTTCTTAACTGTATCTGTGCTCGGATCACAGTCTGATTATTTGTGGTTTGCAGTGCTTAACACCTTTTCTTTAACAGAAACCAAAATACAGTTCTGAGAGCAAGCTGCTACAAGGTGCCAATGTAAGGCAGACCTTAAATTCCTTAAGGGTGGAGAAAAGGGAAAAAAAGGTGAGGGGGAAAAAAAAAAAAAGAAGAATTGAAGCACGCTGCTTTCTCATGACTGGATACAGCACGCAGCGTCTGAATGAAAGCCTAGTTTACGAGGGACACTGGCTTGCAGTATAGCCTAAATATGTTTCATATTCAAAGCAGACTAGGATTCCATTTCATTCACTGATAACTGTGGGAAAATGCTTCTAAAAGTAAGCAAAGCTGGGCAAGCTGAGACATGCTCCCAAGCTTCTATGCAGAGGCTGTATTGGCCCAAACCATTTTTGGTTAATATTTCATGAAAGTTTCATGTTATTTCTTACTATTTTAGACCAAGTCTGTTAGCTTGAAAGAAACTCTGAAAATAAACCACAACGCAATCATTTAACCCTGTTTAAAGCAGATTTAAGGAGTCCTTATACAAGTCAGAGGTAAAAACAAAACCAAACACAACAAACAAAACCAGAATAGAACTCTCAAGCCATATTAGAGATCTAGATTGCACTATCTTGGGTGCTTCCTCACTGGCTTAATTACCAACATTGAGAAGCACAAGCACAACATGTTACTACAAGTTTGAAAAAAATATTATGATACAGAGAAGGAATTATGGCAACTAGCACTACTTCCAATAAAGTTAAGGATGTTTTCCTTTCAGCCTTGCATAATTGTTTTGGAAGATATTTTGTCCAAACTCATAGCAACAGTTCCCGGTTGGTTCTCAGGACTGTTTACCAACACACCTAACCCTTAAGGAAAGGAAAGGCTGAATCCTATCTTTAAGTGCTACTGTTGCTAGATACTGGTGTGACCGCTTTCCAATGCCACACAGGAGTTTGTTTAAAGAGAGGAGATGCTTCTACTTAACCGGATGGAAACAAAATGCAGTGGGAATAGATCTACCCTAGTAATTCCCTTGTTTCTATGTGCTCCCTCAGGACACAGGAAGAATCCCTGTCCTGAGAAAAGGGATGATACAAAGACCGGCAGTTTAATCTTTTAGTTCTGTCCCTCTCAGCACGAGGCAAAGAAAGGACAAGACTTTGATTTCAAGATGGGATGCTTCTAAACAAAAGGCACGCAGACAGCCACAGTACAGCTGCACAACAGTAGCAAGCCTCCTCAACAATCTGACTATCACACACCTCTAACCAATTCCCCCCTCCACCCCCTCCTATCCCCCCCAAAAAAAACCCAAAACCACAAACCCAAAACAAACAAACCCAATTGACCAAAACCCACAAACAGTTCTGTGCAGAGACTGCACTGTTGAGATTTTCTGGAAGTACGTATCATCTGCACTCTATAGATCAACAATTCAGATATCTCAGGACTATTTACAACGTGGAGGTTTAAGTTTTCCCATGCCCACAGATGACCTCTGCCCATCTTTGAATAAACATATATATCCAAACCAAAGAACTCCACATCGTGCACCTTATTCCATCAAAGCTATGTCCTAGGCAACGAGGCAGCAGTGAACTTTCCGGAGTCACACCCAATTAGCCACTGTAAACCTGAGCTTGACCAGAAGGCAGGGATTTTGACTTAAGAGGAAAGGCAGCTTGAAAGAACAGCAAGCTAGTACACTTTGCAGAATATCCACAGTCCGATCAGCCCAGAGGGCTGGTCAAACTTAGGCAAAACTCCTATGAGTTAAGCTGCAAGAAGACAGACATGGTTAAGTTCACGCTCCAAAAAACAAGGAAAGGCTATTTTCTTTAATGACACGACACCACAATTTAGTCTTGATCCATTGATAACACCCCTCAAGAAAGACTGAAGACCCCAAAAATCCATCAGAAACTGTGCCTTTTAAGTCTCTGAAAGGGCTATGCAACCTCTTTTCTGGTTATTTAAATTAAATAATAACAGCTCCAGATAAGCAGAAGGTGTTTAAAGTGCTTGGCTTGATTACCTTCTTTTCTCCCTTCATCCAGACATCCAGCCAAAAGATGTGTTTTGTACTTCAGCTTCTAAAGGCATTCTGCAAGTCAGTGGGACAGAGCGAGATTAAAAACCATCAGGCTCATTAGCAAAAAGACTGCCTCCTTTTTGAAAGAGGCTGCAACTAGTCAACTTCTTCCCCTCCTCTCCTTGTGGTTAAACCATGCAAGAGCTTTGCCGAGCATGTGAAACCATGACTAGACAAATGCAGTGGGAAGTTTGCATTTTGAATGCTGTGCCTGCTCCTCTGCAGCCAAACAAGGAGAGCAGGTTAAGCCCAGCACCGTTCTCCTCATGCCCTGCAAGCCATGCACAGCTGTGAAGACCAGTCTGAGAAGGGTGTCTGCACCCTACCTGCATCCTAGGGAGGAAGACTAGGAGACTGGCACACTGTCACAGCAGGCCACAGCAAATTGCCAAGAGCTCCGGAAATCCCCCCTCTCTTCATCTGGTGATATAGGGAAGGAGAAACCTGAGACATATTTCAAAGTGCCCACGGGCCAAGGAGGAGGGCGTCTGAGCAGAGTTAACAGTAGGCAAAAAGCCATTTCCTCTAGATGTCAGCAGGACTCTCAGGTCGGTACCCATTATCACATGACAACTCTCGATGACGCTACACAGACGCGTGACAATGTCATGCCATGGTCAGCCAGTCCATTTTGACAACAGAATATTCCTTCAAAGGTGCTGAAGGCAACTAGTTCCTCATCCAGAGAAGATACAGATGTATTTGGGAAAGGGAGGGAAACAACCTAACCCTCTTAATCCTTTGTTGAATGCAACACCATAAGGAAGCTCTTCTTTGGGCCTGCCTACAAAGGGATAAAGCAATAGCCTATAAAGCTGTTACTCTCTCAACTCTCAAAAGCAGAGTCTAAGCTGTAACAATCTCATGCCTCAAAGCCCATGGCCAAGAGCTAAGCTGAACCTCAAGCAGGCAGCCCTGCCAAAAGCCTCATCAGAATATGCCCACATGAAAACAGAGCATGCTGTTCCTTCAGTCTTCATTTTGAGTAGTTCCTTCATTGCTGTTAGTGCCAGTAAACACTTCATTGCCACATAAAGGAGAAGATGTGAAAACAAATTTAACTATATTAGCAGCTTCCAGGAGAGACCTTCCTCCCCGTTCTGCCTTGGCACAAGCCAAGCCAGTAACCCAAGTCAAGACCTTCTCTGTGATGCAGCTGCCATTGTCCTGCCAAATGATGAAGGACACAAAAGTGCCGCTATCCAAACTATGCATACGCTTAAGCATCCAGTAAACCAGGCTGATCTCTGATCTGGCAAGCCTGCTGGAATAATGAGTATTCTGTGAATACATAATGTGCTGAAGTTGCCATTGTGTGAAGTAAGTCCATGGTTTGTCTGGGAGCCGAGCAATGCTGAGTCTACTGCTGCTTCCTGTTGCTTGTCCTGTATTAGCATTATTTTTGGATAGGCCCCATTATGTTCTGTAATCCTCACTGCAGTCAGTATGGCCACACTATTGTTCTTGGTTAATATTAGCAGTCAATGCCTCTGTCTGGGTGGCCGGACTACAATGTATTCCAATCATAAAACTAGCACGCATTAACCAAACAAAGTACTGGGATAAAGAGGGGAGACTTGGGGTCCTCCCTCCTCCCCCTTCTTTAATAAAAAGAAAAAAAAGTATAGCTTTTTTCCCCTCCCCCTTCTTCTTCCTTTTTTCTTTCTTTTTAAACTAATGATTTTAAGTTCTCAGCTACCATGGTGCTTCATACAACAGCATTTTAATCAGCACCTTATCTAGTTACAGAGTTATTTTCTCACGGACCCCGCTTGTCTTTGACAAGAGGGTAGGCCAAAATGTCAATGGTTGCTTTCAACCTTCCCCAGCATGCAGATCACCTGCTCTTATCAGTCCCCCTACCTGTTTAAAGCATCCCACTGATAATTAAATGCACCAGTTACAAAAGGGTGGCAAGGTTAATAGAGAGAATACCTAGTAGCCAGCCAAGCAAAACAGTCAGGTTCACATAGAACAAGCCTGAACAAGAAGCCTTTCTACTTATTTACCTAAGTGCGTAAGAACTGGGCTGAGCAGGTAAAGGGACTGTGGATGTCTGACTATTTACAAACCACTTTAACCACTTCTGTCCACATTTTACAGTTTCTTCTGAATACTGTAAGAGTAATGAGCGTAATTTACGTTGCACAACAGTGACCCCAGAACCATGAGCTCCACAGACTAACAAGAAACGAACGCGACAGCTTCTAGTTTTGACAGCTTTCCCCGTGTTAAGGCGTATGGGTTAGCAGGTAAATTATTAGAACTGTGTCAATTAGCAAACAGAACTTCTATCCATCAGCAGAAAGGCAAAGTTGCGTTGAGTCTGAACTTTCAAAACCAATCCTGTTGTTAGCATGATCTACACACAAATACTTCCAAGAACTGTAGCTTGGTGTTTCTGCACCTACTGCAGGGCATCGGGCTTAAGAAATGAAGCTGGGCTAAGGGCCACGTATGAACGCAAGCCTCTTGTGTGGCACATCAACTCCCTGAACTAGCCAAGGCCCAACTCAACTAGCTCCAGAACAAGTTTACTTCTATTCCAGCCTTCAGTCTGCAATGCAGTGAGTTTCCTTGAGTTAACTAAAATTTTAAGCATAATGCATCAATTTTATGCAATTCATTTTCAGTCACACAGACTTCCAGCTGCATAAACAAGCTGACAAGTGCTGGACATTCACAGTCTGAGAAAGTTTAGGAATAAGCTTCAATGCCAGGCCCAACCCAGCTGCCAGTGAAGTTAAACTGGAGCAGGACTTTAATATATCAAGAACAAAAATTCTGGGAGCACGCAGGATGAGGAGTTATTTTTAGACATATTATGGTAATACAGTCAAATGGATTTACCAGGAAGATGAAGTTCTGAACTGACTGGAACATAAATAACTCTTAAGAACATGTAAAAAGTCCAAAACTTCCGAATGTATGCGTCACTTCTCTGCAGTCCTGGGAAAAAAAATAATCCTTGTGGACGCTAATTATGCTTCAGATGTCACTTAATAATCTCAGCTCTGTTTCAGATAGCAATCCTAGGCAAAACATTGCCCTTTGAGTGTTGAAGATTTATTCTTAAATTATTAGTCAACAATAAACACCACAGTGTGGATTTGATTAACATGCATTTTGTTATTACTAAAAATTTGTTTTGATCTGCCCCTGCTCCAAGGTGACTTCTCCAAGATGACTTATCGGGCATTCTTCAAGAAAAGCTTGAACAATACCTAGCACTTTGCTTCTACAATTTTTCAGAAAGTTAACTGGAGGGAAGTGAAAAACAAATTAATAATGATGAAAAACAAACAAAACCCAACAACAACAAAACAAAAAACCCAACCCCAACAGCAACAAAAAAAACAAACACCAAAAAAACAAACCCAAGCTTTAGTTTTATGACTGCAACTGCTTGGGTTATTTTTTTTAAAAAAGCAGTTGAATGAAGTGATATTTCTCTCAGATTCAAAAGGCTGTTACTTTAATATCAGCTGCAGATTAGTATTTTGGAAGCCTCTTGTGTCAAGACGAGGGGGAAAAGTTCACAAAGCTTCAAAAACACTGAAGTTCCTTTATTATTTCTTCCTAGCCACAAAAACCAATGCCTACCCAGAAAACATGTTTTACGTCTTCGGGAACCAGCAGCAGTAAAATTCGTCATTAAAAAGGGGAAAAGCTGACTATTTTATTTTTCAGATTAAGATTGAAATAAGATGTTCAAAACTCTTTTTAATTGTATTTTATGTTGAAGTCATTTAGATGCTGGAGGGCTTTTTTCCACCTCAGTAGTTTCCTGGTGTGTTGGTGCAATTGGCCCCAATATTAAATAATTACAAGGATCATAATTTCAGGATAAACAAGCCATTTGAAATTGGAGCTATGCATACCAAAGGAATTGCCAAGTTTGACCTCCTTCTTACTCACAGTTTTGCCAACCCCCCAAAAGACCTTTCTTCACATAGAAGCAAAGTGTGGCGCTAGGCTTTGCTTAGTGAATTCATGCACAGCTCCCTTAAGGTATAGCACACATCACACTTTGGATCCTTTGACAAAGGCAAGGGATTTGATTGATGTCGGAGCAGAGCATGTGTCTACCATGGAACAAAACTTGTTGAGACATACTTTGACAAGTGAAACATGGAAATTCTTTTGTTCCATACTTTTCTATATGGCTTCCTAAGTCAAGTTTGCTTGTCAAGAAAGGCCTGAAGTCTCAAAATGAATGTAAGAAGCAAGCCTAAATTTTATTTTATTTTTTTTCTCCTTGAAATGATCATCATTATTGTTTCAATTTACTGAAGATTTGCAAGCTACTGCAGGGGCAGTTTTCCAATGCACTCTGGTTCCTTTATGCTGGTCTGCTGCCCCGTTTCCTAGCAACTTACTCAAACCTCCCATCACTTAATTTATGGCCCACCATCTCCACGCCCATTACTCAGAGGTACATATCAAAACTGACAAGAGCAAACCACATCAGTTATTAATAAGACTCTTGACACTTCCCATCTACATTACAACTACAAGCCAAATCTAACAAAATCTTTAAAGCACAACATTCTCTTTTCTTCCTCTCCACCATGATGAATAAAGGTCTTCAATGCAATATAATTTTTTACTCTAATTTTTCTTTTTTTTTTTTTTTAAACACAAGAAGAATTTTTTTTTAAATAATTAAGGCAACAAGGCTCTTAATGTTACTGACTCAAGCTGTAACATCCAAGAAAAGCTTCCCTCAGACGACAGAACACAAACAATACATATTCAGAGACAAGCATAAATTTTCCAAGTGCAGTGTGATTAACATTTTGGTCTAGCTCCTATTACCTTTACTGTACCTCTCAGTTGGATGTATTCAAAGCCCACTCTCATGATTAGCCACACTGGTAAATGCAATGCTAGTCTCAAGCTTTTACTAAAGTCAAGAGTATTTACCCACCTCAAGACATTTTTTTCATGTTCTGAAATTTCAGCATCAGATTTGAGTTAACTAATTAAGTTTACTACTTTATCTGTAGTTTCCAAAATGCCTAAAATGATCTGTGTACACAATTTTAGTACAAATAAGAGCTTTGCCACATTAGATATTCTTTTGTTCAAAATCCATTTGAAAGTCACAATGGCCAGCATAAAAGCTGTGTCCTATGGAAGTTAAAGCTGGGAGGCCAGCCTGGTAATTGCAAACAGACTTATCATCACAATCTCAAAAAGTGCATTTCTGCATGGGAATATGCAAGAGTTTATTCCAAAAAAATTCTAGTCTTAAGAGGCAGAGCATCTGAAGTTGTTGAGTTTTGACACATTTCAAAGGCTGCTCTGAAGTTTTGCTGCTGCTCTAGGATTCCAGTGCTCAATCAGATTCAGCAGGACAATAGAAGCATTTCTTTTACTAAGATGCAGGCAAGCTTAAGAAACTTCTCTCAGGGTCCCCACCCCCCCCCCAGACCCACCCCCCCGGGACAGAGTCCCCCTCCCAACCCCCAGAAGGGGGGGGGTGTCAAAAGGGACGTGTTGGGGGTGCACGGTTTTTTTT
>WUAM01000423.1:3137305-3159079 GCA_024336885.1 Actenoides hombroni | reverse complement strand
TGCCCACGGCGGCCGGGGGGGAGGCCGCCCGGCCGCGCATGCGTTCGTCCAGAGGCATGAGGGGTGGAAGGAGGAGGGAAGGGGGGAGGGGACTGGCAGGAGAAGGGGAAGGCAGGTACCGGTGCGAGAGGAGGAGACAGAGAAATGGGTGCAGAGAGGAGAGGAAGGTGTTTGCGGGCGGTGGCTGCTCCTCCTCCTCAGGCTGATGGCGAGCCCTCGCCCCAGGCTTCCCCAAGGGTAGCAGCCCGCTGCGCCGCTCTACCTCCCTGGGGAAGCCCCGCTCCGCAGGTGCCTCCCGGGCTACCTGGAGCAGCGCTGCCTGCCGCGGTCTCGCTGAGGCGACCTAGGAAAAGCGGGCGGGCGGGCGCGTTCCCTCAGCAGCGGAGGCAGCGCCGCGCGGGGAAGAGGGCTTTTCCCGCCCACCGCTCAGTAACGGGCTGTGCGGCTCCTCCCCGCCCGGGAGCGGAGCGGAGCGAGGGTCGGAGCCCTTTACTCCTCGGGGCTGGTCGAAGGAAATAAATAAATAAATAAATAAAGCCTCGGGGGTCGCTTTTGCAGTGAAAACTTTCCCTGACCTCGGCCGGCGACAGTCGCGCGCCCTCCTTCCCCCGCGTTACCTGCGCCGCCCAGCCGTTACAGGGCTGGGGGGCGCGCGCCCGCTCTCGGCGCCCCCGCTGGGGAGCCGCTGATGGAGCGGCGGGGCCGTAGGGTGACGGCGCTCCCCGGGAGCAGGTTGCCGCTCTCCCGAGGGGAAAAAAAAGGGACGGACGTGCCGGTCCCTGAGGTGGTGGCCGCTGCTCTGGCTAAGCGGCTCTCCTTGACGGAAGCGGAGGTGGCAGTCGCCACCGTGGGACCGCGCAGCGCCATCGATCTCCCGTGATCGAGGAGGGAAGGAGCTGGAAGCGGGGAACATCTCGCAGCTATAGTTCCAGGCTGATTAATCCGGGAGGGCGACGCTGGCTGAATATAGAGGCTCCCTCAGGCTTGCCTTCTCCCGGTGCCGGAGGTGCACGTCCCGGCTGCCCAGCTGCCAAGTCCGTGTGGGGGTTTGTCAGCCTCGTCCTTTCTAGAGCACGGTCCATATGCGCTTAGCTAGGTGCTACCTGTGGGACGCTTTGCCACAGGGCACTGGGAAGCCCAGCAGTTTGCATAGTAGCAAGAACTGATCAGACTGGCTCCCAGAGGAAAAAAACACACATCAAAGGGCATTGAACAACAACAACAACAACAACAAACCACCCCTAATTTTGTCTTTGGTTTCTGAAGTCCCTGAGCTGCTGATCCAGACGTTGGGTGAGTGTGCTAGAAACTGCCATTGCAGTACTGTCGCTTTCTTCCTGAGGCACTGGAGACAGGAACCTGGCCTACATGCCGTTTGGTCTGACCCAGAACAGCTATTCTGATGTCCGTATCTCCTATTCCACCCCGATCTAATGCAGTAGATGTGTGAATATTTCATACACCAGAGTCAGTGGTATAAAGGAAAACAAGATTTCTGACCTAATTTTTTTATCCTTTGTGGTCATTTCATAGGGCAAAAGCAAAGTGCATGCTTGTTCTTGGCTGTGGCGAGGTCTGTCCTGTTACGGAGTGCCTAAGGCTGTGAAGCTGGTTGTATTTGTGCCCCTAACCCTAGAACTATGCTCATACATTCATCAGACTCCTGCAGATCACTTTCCATTTGTGAGTTCAAACCTTGGATTACATACCAGCGATTCTGGCGTGCCTGTGGGGTGCACAGATGCCAAATGCCCCTTCCAGCCTCACTCGGCCTGGAAGTTCTGACAGTACCAGTTGTTGCTTGCTTAGAGTCGTTAACTTTTCTTAGGCTGGTAAACCTTCATGTTTTATCCACAAAACAGCTGCAGTTTGGTGATACAAGAACCAGTGCCTCTTCTTTTTCTCAGCGGGTGTTGGTTAGCTTCCACAGCCTAATTAAATGTCACTCATTCCCGAGTGCCACACATGTGCTCCTCTGGGCCTTTAAATACTCTGCTGCTTGCTGGTATGCTCTGTACCTTTAGGGCAGGTCTGGAGTTGGCCTTTCTGTGGAAGGTTACTCCACCCGTTTGACTCCAGTGCTTAGGAAATCCAGAGTTCTGGTTCCCACAGTTCTTGTGACTCAGCAGTGTAGCTGCCCTTAAACAGAATTACTTGTTCAACAACTTCAAATGCTTTGCAAGCACTAATGGATTGAGTCTTACAATGCATTGAGACGCAGAGTATTACTGATAGATAAACCAAGGCAGAACGCAAGTCATGTGCAGAAGCACCTTTCAAACCTTCTCCCTCACAGCCCCAAACCAAATTCTGACCTCATGGAAGTCAGGACTAAAATCCCCTTAACTTATTAAGGCCAGAATTTTACCCTTGCAGTCCTATCTCTTGCTTTTCTTCACTGAGCTCTCAAGGCCAGATCTTTAGCCCAGCAGCAGTGAAAACCAATTGAGTGTGGTGCATTATGCAGCCCGAGGATCTTTTCAAGATGCCCATTTCACTCCATATACAGCCATGTACAAATGGTTGCATGTGCACAGGTGGCCTGAATTGTGGTTGCTTTGAGTAGTCTGAGACTGGTGCATGTAAAATTCCTGCTCCGTTGCTCTGTTTGCATTATGTCAATGTCTCATGAGGTGTGGGGCTGACATGTCTTCCTCTGAAGCTGCTGAAAAACTTTTCAATGTCTGGCATTTAGCTTTACATTGCATAAAGTTACTTCCTGCTAATCTTCCTATTCTGACATGTTTAGGCTATGTCCACATTAGAAGCTGTTATAAATATCTAGTATGCCAAGGTCCAGTGTTACAGTGTACTGTGGGCTTTTGGGCCTATAGAGTTGGATGTCACTTCATGGAAGCCACCAGAAGAATGCCCAGGGCTTCAGTAGAACAAGGATGACAGCCTTTAGAGGGAGTGCCTGGCTTACAAGGGTCAGGTGTCTTGAAGTCAATTCTTTGTGGTAGGAAAGTTGTAATTTCCTTTTAAAAGTCAGTGACTCATTGAATCATGGCTGTGAACAATCCCACAGGATTTCCTTAGATTTTTGATACCTGAAGGTAAGCTTGGAATGGCGCCCCTGGAAAAATTCTTCGTTCAGGGACCTGATCCATCTCATTTTCAAGTCAGTGAGTAAACTTCTGTTTACTACTGTAATGAAGTTCAAAATGGTTGCATAACTGTATGGGCCTGATCCTGCGTAAACTTTCAGTAAAGCAGTAGAAAGGGTTACCAGAAAAGAATCTGTTGAAATGTGGGATCTGCAGTCATTAAGAATTCATAAACTTTGATGACATCATTTCACAGCAAATGAAGAGGCTAGAGGAGGCCTTTGTTTCTCTGTTTTTTATGAAAGTAGTTTTAGCCACCCTCTAAAATTTATTGGCTGCAGTTTTAGATCTAATTCTGGACAAACTGAGTGAAAGAGTGAAAATTTCATCCATTTGGGTAATCCTTTGTCTAGGAATTGCAGGGAGAAGAAGGTATCACTACAGTCAATCATGGATGAGTGAGCTTTTAGATAAGGCCTTTCCTATAATACACCCATAACACTTCATCTTCCTCTTGCTGTACTGGAACTGACCTCCCCACTTGGGTGAGTGTTGCAGAGGCAGAGATAGGGACTGTGCTGTGCTGCTTGGCTGACTGACATTTCAGAGCAACACATTCCAACAGATGAACCCATTTGCACAGTTGAGTGATCTAAACTTAGAAAGCTAATTTCTCTAATTACAAAGTGAGACTGAACTCCTGTAAACCTTTTCATCACCTGAGTGGAATGGGAATTGCGCTTCCATAATCATTTAATGTTCAGAAACTAATTAGAAAGTGTTTTGTGGAGAGGCCACACCCCGTGTTAGACTATTTCACAAGTGCATCAGGAGAGAAAACCTCCTCTGTTGAGAAAGTTGAGCAAGTGGCAGAGGTTAGGAGAAAGAGTACTGTTTACCAGACACTGCCTACTTCCATAAAAGCTTTAGTTGTTCAGAGCCAAGCAATTCCTTAAAGCTGTATCTCCAGGCAAGCTTTCCAAACATGCCAGAAGATTTTGAAGAAGATGCTCAAGTGACCAGGGACTCAGTTTGCTGCTACAAATACTTTGCTCTTTCCCTAGCGTACGTTGCTTGAGAGAATGAAAATGTCAAAGCCCTGTTGTGTGTATTGTGCATGGGTGTTTTGTGACTTTGAAATTCTCACCTTAGTTTTTCTGTAGATAACTCCCTGGAATTAAAATGAGGCACTAAATCTCAGAGGATACTCTGAGAACAATAAAAAATAAAGACTATGAAGTACACAAAAATGACTGTAATGAGAACCAGTAAAGTCCCTGAAAGTTGTAGAGCCAAAAAAAAACGTCTATTGTAGAGCCTTTTAAGTTTTATCCATCTGTAATTAACTGTATCCATAACATTATTACTTTCTGTCACCGCTTAAAATTAAGACCTTACCCCATTGCAGAGGAAAGTACTTTCTCCTTCAGTTTCCTTTATTTATATGCATATAAATCCTACTTTCTGGTTGTTCCTCTGTTAACCCTTCGAGGATCGGATGCCTCCATGTTAACCTGTGAACCCAATTGCTTTGTCCTTCAGTTATCCTCCCCAGTGGTGGGATTCCTATACAGCAGTGATTTGATCTCAAATTCCTGCTTTCTGAAAACAGCGGAGAGCTAAGACTGCAGGTTTAGGTCTGAGCAGGGGTACAGCTTATCAAGCTAGAGAAGCTTCCAATAGGTGCAAAGACTATGACACTGAGCAGTGCTGGCACATCTGTCACAGACAAGATGACACTTTCATTTGATAAGCAGTAACCTCAGCTATTCTTGTCAGTCGTGGAAAAGGCTGCAGTGAAACCTAGGCTGAGCCCTGTCTTCGATAAACAATAGACACCTTTACGACAGCTCCAGCTCTCTAGTAGGGTTTTCCTCACAGCTTTCTGCAGGGGTACTTCTTTTAGCCAGTTTTATGGCGTAAGTGCTCAGATCATGTTTCACATTCTTGTTATGAAAACATAAAAATGTCTGAAGTTTTCATGTAGCTTTTTTTCTCTTCGTTGTTAAATGCATGTGATAGCATATGTTCACTATGTTCTCAATGACAAACTATCCTAAGGGTGAAATATACAGGGGTGTCATTTAGCTAAGGGAATGACTGAAAAGAGAGCTGTGATTAGCAGATTAAAATTTGGGTGTTCAGTATATGTACTTGCTGGCCACTATTCCATGGCTGATCTTGATCGTGGCATTGAGTGTACTTAGTCCCCTATGGGGGATATGAAGGGAGTTACTTCATTTGGCATGAAGACACATTTAGAGGAGTTAGGATTACTAAGATACATATTCAGCCCAAAATATAAATATGTCTAAATCAAGGAGCAAAAAACTTCAAATTTGGGATGTGCTTAAGTAATTTCCTGGAATGGCCAGTGAGTTGAGCCTCAAAGTTGGGTGGGTGGGAGTGACCCTGCTGATCTATAGGGGAAATGTTTCTCCAGGGAGCTAGGGGTATATACAATGTCACAGTGGCCTGTGTTTCTGCAGTCCCTTGTCACTGCCTGCTCTGTGGCAGAAGGAACCTTTTTGTATCAGCTGAATATTTTTAGATAAACCACAGGCCCCAGAGAGTGGCTAGCATCCTTGGTGGTACAGATAAAGACAAGGCCCTAAGCAAAGGGGCTAAATATGGCTATCTCTGTGTCCATCCTTTACACAGGAATTAAAAAAAACCAAAACACCTTGACCATTGTGTGTGTTACAGCAGTGCCACTGGCATGCAGATGCTACCTGTAGGTTCACTGAGGGATTTTCTCTCACTAGTCATGCAGTGTGAGATGTGACACAACTGTAGGTTAGAGCCAGCAGCATTCGGAAGAGTCTGAGTCTGCCCTGATTTGAGAGTTTTGGTGTTGAAACACTGCATTTTGAACAAGGTCCGTATCAACTTCAGCAGTTCATCACTTGAGCCTCTCCCAGTCCTGCTCTGGAGTTAGCTGCAATCAAAGTGCCTGCATCTACTAGCAGGATAGTGGAAATGAGTGAATGAGAAGGAATGGAGTAAGACTAGGCTAGGGGCATGATGGAAAGATGGCAAATAAAAGGCCTTACTCTTGGGAGTATGAGCAAGATACAGTGCCCTGTCATTCTGTTTCTCTAATTAAAGATTTTTCTTTGCTCTTTCTACAATACCTGAAAGGTTTAACATTCCTGCCTCCCTGTCATCCATTCTGTCTCACATTGTTCTCTAACACAGGGGAGATATTTTCCCTTCAATTGCTCCTGATCTCAGCCCTGAGTCATAGACCACTCCAAGTGTGATGAAGGACATCCCCAATTTGTGGCACTGCGTCAGCAAGATGTGCTTGGTGAAGACCTGAGAGAAAGAGTCTGGCTGTGGAATTGGACACTTGAAACTAATTCATTTCTTTGAAGGTAATGACATTACCCAGCGTATATCTGCTGTATGTCTGAAAAGGACCCCAGATTCTCACCAATCCACAGACTGTGTGTTGCCCTGAATTGTTGGGTTTTTTTATATACATAATGATGTTTTTTATTTACTGTGGCAGAGGGCAATGAATGAGGATCTGCCACAACTTGCATAGAAGCCATTCCACACCTGTCCCTTTAAATGTATGTTTGTGGTTGGCTGCCTTTTATTGTCCTCCCTCCTCTGGGGCTGTAGAGGAGTGTGTCTGTGTATGTAGAAGGATTTCCCACTCTAGTGGATGACCCCTCATCTTGCTGCTCCAAACAGTGGCTTCCCTCCCTTCTTTTTTTTTTTTTTCAATATTTATTGGAAGCACGTGCTATGGAATCTGTGAGCCTGCAATGCTAATGAGTGCGTGGCAGAGAGCAGAGCATGGCACCAGATGCAAAGGGACAGACACGTTTCTTAATGAGGGAGTCCTGAGACCCATCTGTTGAGTCTCGTGGGCCTTCAATGAAGTTAGCTGCACAAGGTTGCCAGAGGAGGGTTTTTTTCTCTAATGCTTTTAGTTCTCAACAAGTGCAATCCTGTATAGAGCAGCATGTCATGGGGTTAGGCTTTGTTGTTACTACCAGATAATGTGACTTTGAAAAGAACACCCCCACCCCAGCTGAAAGGAGGATAACCCTCCTCTACCCCCTTCCTTCCTATCCTCCTTGCTCAGATCAATAACAGGTCCCTAGGCACAAAGCCGGCATTCTTTTATTCTCAAATTAGAGCAGCTGCAGCAGCAACACCACAGCTCATTGGAAACCTATTAGCTTTTGAAAGACTTAATCCAGTTTGAAAATAACTAGTGTTTCTCAATCCTTCACGCACTCGCTCCTGTAAGAGCCAATATTCTTAGGCTGCATTGAGAGTGGACTGGGCTTATTATTACAATAACCTGCATCTCTCTCGGTGTCCCAGAGGGGCAACAAAGAAGGCAAAATGTCAGTTTCCCAGCTTCAAACGGCCTAAGAACATCAGATTTACTCTGTCATATCACAGCCTATCACTGGGCTATGCCGCCTACCATCCTGCCTTCAATAGTGACTTATGTCTTGTGATTCACTCTCCAATTTCATCGTTTTTAGGGCCAGAAGGACTATTATGATAGTTTATTTGACCCCCTGCACAACACAGATATAAGAATTTCATCCTAGGTGAGATAAAAGCTAGGGGCAGCTGGATTATTTGATGCTGCTCTGCTGGGCAACAGTGGAAATGGGGTTTTTTTGGGGTTACTTTTTGCTATAAGGGGAATTATTTTTTTTAAGCACATTAAATACAGAGCTCTGTGAATGGGAACCTTATGCATACTCAGCAAATACCTTGCTTTGGAGCTAGGGGAGCCAATTTCATCTGGGAAGGGTTTGCTCACCCATCTTGGTTTCGTGTTTAGCTTCTGTATCTGATCACGCCTTTACTGTGTATATCTCTGCAGCAACCCTGTGAGCTAGTTACTCTCATTTTAAAGGTAGAGAGCTGAACTTCAGCAATTGCTATGCCTTTAAGAGATGTTTAGGCCACAAGAGCCATGTGAAGACCATAGGTGTGAGGAAACAAGTTTTCTTGAACAGAATCCTTAATTTCATGCCCCAAGTCACACTGGAAATCTGTAGATGATCAGGGAGCTTGTTTTCTCATTTTTCTTGAGTCCCAGACTAGTGTGTTTGCTGGGGTATCTTTCACTGCTCAGACTTTTCCTGTACTGTGCCAGGCTGAAACCCTTCCTGCAAGTGCTGCCAACTGTTATGGATCATGATGGTACAGATATTTTGCCAGCAGTAGCTGGGGTAGGACCACCAACTGACTTCCTGAAGGCCACCGAACAGCAACAGCTTTTGATTTCTACTGACCTGGACCAGATTCAGTGTGGTGACCTAGAGCTAAGGGGCTCAGTATCTCATTACTAATCCCTTGAGCTAGCCAATTCCTTCCACCAAGTCAATGTTTTCTAAAGTGTTAAAAGACTTTGCCTGCCTGCCTGCCCATTAAATCCTGCTCTTCTGTCCGTGTCCTTGGATCAGCCTAATCACTGAAGTGGATCAGTTTCAAGCCTTAATGATGCAAGCCGTGGTCCTGACAATGAAGAAGATGGCAGGCGGTGCTGCTGAGGTGCTGCCTTGTAGGCAGCTGGACAGACACTGCTTGTAGCTCTCTGCTTTGGGGTAACCCTCACGTGCTGCTTTTGTAATGCATTGCCAGCTGGGACGTCCGGTGTTTTCTGCTTGTAGCTTATTTGTCTGAGATTAACAACTTATATATGTTTCTAAATACTTTAAACCTAGAAAAAAGAAACCAGGAGTTTCCGTGGATCGTCCACTGGCATTACTATTTGGGTGCCTAATTCTCTTCTGTGATATTTTAATCTCACTTTCTGAGACGGGGAAACTGGCTTCACAGAATGAACCACACAGAGCACCATCACTACGTTCTAATGTACCCTTATTATTAAAGTCTTATCTTTTAAAGATAGATATGTGTTTCCAAAGAATCTGTACAGAAAACCACTATGTTTTACATTAGAATCTGCAATAGCCTCATCCATGTACACTTAGCAAGAAAGAACTTCCATTTTCTTAAATTTAGATTGGATACAGAACAACTTAGAAGTTCAGATCTTCTATAGGCATGTTTTCTCTTCTAGCAAAGTTTCTTTCTAACTCATATAGGCTGACAAGGGTGAGCATATACACTGCTCCATGTATTTACTTCCCCTCCCCATATATATATCTGTATGAAAAGGGGGAGCTATTCTTAGACATTTCAGTTACTCATCCTTGATAACTGTTTGCTTAATATTTAGTCAGGTGAAGTGGGTATAGCTGTGTTTTTATGAGGATTGTCTGTTTTCTTACAAAATAGGAGCACTGTTTCCCCTTCTACTTATGCAGCTCTACATGTGGCGGTGTCTGTGTGCGCACATTCACTTGAATACAAATTCCCCTCATCAGTTTTTTCTTAAAACAGAAATTATTCCCACAAAGCATGTCTGCCTTTGACTGCCTAGAGTACACCAGGCTGCAGATGAGAAGAGCATACATCTTCAAGCTTCTCACTTGCTCTTATAGAAGGAGATGTCCAAGCACGTTTGCCCTTGCTTACAGTCAGTGGATCAGGATAATCTAGTTCGAGGCTGTCTCATTAAGATTATTCTCACAATAGTTATTTAGTCTCTGGAATCATAGTGGATTGCTTCTGCATTCCAATACTGGTAATGTCAGGTAATGCTCTGTTACCATTTGAAACAAAGTTCTTAATGTGGAGCTTGACGTGAAGACCTGTGTCTGGTAATGGCACAGAAGCAAAATCTAACAGTGTCCTTCCTCTTGGTAGCGCTTTGTTTATCTGAATGTTTCCCAAGTTAAGTCCTGTGGCCTAACCCCATAGAAGAGAAGATCTAATCTCTAGTTGTCCTTTGGGACTATTCCTGCAAGGTCCTTGAAGAATATATCCTGTTTCCCAGTCAAAGAGTCAATCCAAGGATGTGTCCTGCCTTCTCATTTGAAGATTGTTTAGCTGTTATTTATGAACTGTGTTTTGTCTATGGACTATTCCTAGTGTGGTGGCATTGTGGTGCTTATTAGGGAAGGAGGAAAGATTAAAATGGCTCAGACTTTACATTCAGCATCACATACTGTATGCAAAAGGACTGACAGTCATATTACAAATGCACTAAAGCCCAGCCAACCCTTGGAGGCAGCAGGAATTCTGCCATCAGTGGAAGACAGAACAAGTCTGTAATAGAGAAATATTGAGGGAATTCATAATCACCTGTTCTGATGATGTTTTACAGCATCATGATGTCTGTTGTTGGTTGTCAGCTGTGGAACAAAATATTGACCATTTCGGGATGGTGCTAAAATAAAAGTGATCCAAGGATCAAATTATACATGAGTGTAAATGTTCAAACTCAGCTGCAGCAAACAGAACACTCTCATTTATGCCAGCTAGGATTATAGTTTGGCAATTTTGTTAGTGTGTTAAGAGGTTATGTATTGTTTCAAAGATGATGGCTTTAGTGATGAAGGGCTGAAAGCACTGAGCTGTGTTCATTTGGATTAAAAATAGGTATTTTGGGCCAGCAGAGCTTCAAAATAAGCAAATTCTCAAACCAAACAGTTTTCCTTTTGGTAGCCGAAAAGGAAACCACACATCCAGGAGGAATGTAGATCAAAGCAAACTCTGCAAATGATGCAGAAACACATAAAATAACAAACAAGGCTGGTGGGAAGAGGGGAGCTTTTGTAAGTAGATATGTCTGTTCATATTACACTGAAACCAAATGCAAGATTGCTAAAGAAGATACTTGAGAGGAGCACATAAGGCTATGGATTTTTCTCCTCAGGGGATTTTTTTCCTGCCTGTTTTTGCATGTCTGTTGTATTTGCAAAGTAACATATTAGGGACATACTCAGCACCAGATCTCACTGATACCAACTTTTGCCTTTCACCACTCTATCTTATCTCTTACTTTCCTTCTCTTGCTGGCTTCCCTGAGCCTCCTTCTGCCTGAGTCTGTGGCGAAACATGTTTATTTTACTGCTTGCCCATAATGCTTTTAAAGCACATCATCAATTCATCTTCCATAACTGAACTTTCAATATTTAGGTAGCTTAACTTTTATACTTCCAGAAAAGAACAATTCTGATTGTGTGTAGATATTAGTTGGTTAAATTGGAATGCATTTGTTTAATGTGTTATCTGTGGGAGCACAAGTCTACCTCAGACCTGTTTTTAATAGGAAATACAAAGAAAAAGTTATTGCTAAATATTGTAAAACTCATTGTTTTTCTTATGTTTAAGTAAATATGTTTCTGCAATAATCAATGCTTGTAAAAATTTAATTGATAGGAATTTGGCAGTGAAGTTGCCTTTTATCTTAATGACTTGTCCAGTCCTTTCTTAAATGCATCTTCATGAAGTGATGGGCATATAATTCCTGAACTCCTCAGGGTTTTGATTCACAAAATTATTGATACAAGAGGAAGGACCATGCAGGAGGGAGAAGGGTCCACTTTCCAACAGCCATGAAGGGACTGGGATTTCTAGGATAGCTGTGTTCCCTCCTATGGGTCCTGCAGATCTCTTCCTGTCTCTTGTCCTGCCATCTCCTTCCAAGTGCCTACCCAGATGAAGAAGCTGCATGTGTGGCACCCACCTAACCTTTGGCAGGAAACAACTCTTCTTGTGCAGAAGGTAATTTATTTCATCTAGGCCAACAAGTGAGAAGGCAACACTTCTTTATGAGCCTCGTATCTTTACATAGAACTGAATGTGTCTCTTACCGCTCACCCCCCATCTCTTACTTCTGCAGCCACATACCTTTTGAAAGCACCCTGGTCCATATTGCCTAAGGCTGGAGCAGAGAGGGTTCACCACATCTCTGTAGATGTGAGGACAGGATGCAAGCTGGATCGACGCTGTCCTGGTAGTTGGAAAGATTCTATTTCCCTTTTTTAATTTTTCTTATGTAGAGCAGCCCCTTTTCTCTCTGCTTTCCAGAGCAGCCTGCTATCAGGAAGGGCAGGCCCCACTGCACCCATCCTGTACAGGTCATAGGATATGCATTGCACCTTCCCATCTTCCCCTTGGCTCTGCACAAAAAGCTGCCTCCTCATTGTGTGGACGGCAGGTTACTGGAGAAATGCTGCTCTTCTGAAGGGTGTTGCTGGGATAGCAATGGCGTAGGTGGAAAACAATGCTTTCCCACTGTACCAATTGAGGCTTGTTTGCACCAGATGAAGATTTCCTCTATTCCCATTTTTTATTTCTCTAGGACTCTGGAATTGTCTGCCAGTTCTTTGAACTTTTTTTTAACTGGGGAAAATCATTTCTGTGTGAGCAGTGGACCAATCAATAGGGTCCATGTATCAGATTGTTAGACAAAAGGGCAGCCTGCAGCAAAAGGGATGTTTGTACTGTGACCAGAGTAGGCTTCCTTAAAAATAATAGATGAGGGTAAACACTATCAGTTCACGATTTAGATGCTTGTAAAAAAAAAAGTCAGCCCATTTGCTAACTCATTATGAAGGGGAATAAGACTTGACAGTTCACTATACTGTGATTCTAAGCATGATGTTTCCCTTAGGAAGGGTGCTTATGGTGCTCTGTGGGCAGGGTGAGCGTGCTGCAGTCACTGATGGCAAGTGATTGCGAAGACTTGTTGCTGTCCGGGAGTTTATGCATGGCTTGGTTTTAGGTTGTTTCAACCTATCCACATCAAGCGACAAAACGCAAAGCTGTCAGCCCTGAACTGGCAAAATAAAACTGGCGTTCTGAAAAGAGTCTGTTCATACAGTGACTTCTGTTTTTCTACTCAAATGTGTTCTTTATTTTTGTGACTTCAGGTTACAGAAAACCTGGGGGATTTTGTTGAAAGAGGGTTATCCTCAGGCCCAATCTAGCTTTGCTAAGGGAAACTTGCTACTAGAGGAGGATTTTTACAAACTTTATTCCCAAGGCGATGGCTTCCAAGTACAGAAGAAATTTACCTTTGCAACCTCCTTTGTTCTTGGTCGTTGGTGAGCAGGTCTGAAATTTGGTCAGCACTCTGCATCCAGTGGCTAACTGGGTGATCCTGACCACTACAGGAGTTGCAGAGTTTTGTGAGGAAGTTCATTGATGGGAGAAAGGTTGAGGATACTGGTGAAAGACGTGGAGTAGAGCAGCCCTAAAGCAGGCTGGACAACTTCTGAGTAATTTTATACAGAGTATTTCAAAATTGTTGGAAAATCTCTCATTGAGTTCAGGAGTCTTTGTACTGTCCCTCCGTGTTTAGCTGGCCTCAGATATATGGAAAGTCATAATAGAATTGGAATTATTTTAAGCACAACAAATTGCTTGGTGAAGGCCTTGTAGAGAGATGACTAGTGAAAGGCTCATTCCTGTGAGACAGCTTCCAGTATGATTGTGATGTCTATGCTTAGCACTGATAATGGGTATCAGAGAGCAGTTATATTAATCAGGAGGCAATCCATAGTCCATAAAACTGGGTTTGAGTGTTTGGGACAGAAAAATGGCACAGGGACATAAAGTAAAGTGCGTAAGAAAGCCTGCTCAGGAATAAGCACTTAGCCCAGATCTCACAAGAAAACAAACCCAGGCAGGAAGTGAAATATATACTTTAACATGAAACTGAAGACATCAATTGTCTGAGGTTCTTTAGCTGAAATACCTTGCTGTGTGCTCTGTGGATTGACTACAGGGCTAGTCTTTCATTCTGATGACACAACCAGTGTTGATAAACAGCTTGAAAACTGATCTAAAAGGACCTGTGGGGTTTTTATTTTACACATTTTTCATCAGGATGCAGCTTTCTAAAGCATAATTAAATAGCTGATGACTTTGATCACAATTAAAACTGATTAGTCTATAATCCAAGGTTTTAAAAAAATAAATAAACAATTGGCTTCAAACTTTCAGAAGCTCAAAAGCCTGTAAAGAAGATCCTTAAACATTAGAAACAGCTGCTTTTACAAAACAGTTAATGTAGCTATTGCTTTTATTACAGTGTGGTTCCTTCACAGTATCTGTTACACCTCTGTACGTTAGCACAAGAATTGTATTCTCACTCAAAATAGTCACTGGCTTTTTGTCAACAAAAAGCTATAATCAGAATAATTTTCATATAAGCAGCAGTTTCACCATGAAAGTCCTGCATTCAAGAGATTTCTAACAAGCCTGAGCTTGAAAGGGATTGCTTTTAAAAAAAAGGACAATGCTAAAAGGACAAGCCATTTATATAAGAGGGAAAGCAATAGTGAAGCACGAGCTCTGTCATACCAGATAAGATAGCCATGGTGATAAGATTCGTCGGTAGTGGTCAGTATGAGGGGCAAAGAAATTAGAAAGCAGTTAATTATTTGCCCAAAGGAAAAACTGTATCCAGAACATTTAGTTAGTTTCTTGGATCAGAATCACAGGGCTTTATAACCATTTAGTTGCATCTTGTCATAAATAACGCTAATTCATTTTGAAATGCAGCATTTTTGGTTTCCCAGTTATTCTTCTTGCAGAGAGTTTCACAGATTAATTATTCATATTGGGACTTTTCTTAAATCACTTCTAAATACTAACTTTCTACTTTATTAGCAGAACCTTTGTCTTTTGTTATGAGAGAAGCAGAAGAGGAAATGGCTCGCTTTCTCTATGTCTGATCTGTTATGTAACTCTCATCTCATTTTCATTTAGCAATGATAATCCTAATATTTTCAGCCTGTTTTTTCCAGATATTTCTTCCGGACTCTAGACACTTCGGTTGCCAATATCTGGACCCTTCTTTTTTCCTCTTGTTTCAGTCCTTTCCGTGGATTCAGTATTTCGGACAAGGGACTTACACAGTGACACTATTGTAATAGGAAAGTAATAAAATATATACTAAATGCCCATATATTATAAACAACTATCTAGACAAAATTTTACAGCACTTATCCAAAGCTCTTAATTTTTTAGGTTTTAGACTAAGTAGAAGCATGATGAATTCTGTTGCTAAGAAAACGATGGCTTGGCTGAGCCAGGTGGGCATGGCTGTGCTGCTGCTACTTAATAATTACAGCTGAGTGAAAATAAAGGTATTTAAATTACAGGAGAGCTGCAGCACTGAGCATGACTTTTCAGCCTGAGCATGATCTTTCATACTGCTGCTGGAGGTAAATTGATAGTGACTCATAGCATGGTGGTACTGGAAATCTGTTGGTTCAGGGTCTGTGGTCTTCTGCAGGATGATTGCACTACAATTTTAATGTTTCCTGTACATTTGGGTATCTTTAATTCTGGAGTACGTGTTTTAGAAAGGCTTGCACTCTCCATATTGCAGAGTGGCTCGCTGCTGACGCTGAGCATTAGGCAGTGTGAACAGCTCATTTCAAGTGATCTTGGTCTGTGGTGAAAAGAACAGGAACAAGTCCAGTACACACAAAACAACTGGCTTTTGTTTACTGAGTCAAAGCTGTAAAACCATAAAGGGAGAAAAAGCTGAAATCAAGGGACATGGAAATAATAGAGTGGGAAGGGAAAAGGAGATCCAACACTTGAGGGTCCTTCTGTATGAAGCAGAGATCTAGGTTCCAGCAATGGCGGAAAGGCAGGAATCATTCTTCTAAAACTTTTCTTGATGCAAGAACCCCTTTATTTAAGTTTGGATTTGAGGTTCATGGAGGTGAAGAGATTATTTATCAGCAAGAATTCAGCAACACCTTCCCTCCCTCTCAGCTTTTATCCTGGCTCATCAAAGCCAAGAAGGAGACTTACATGATGATAAATATACTCCTAGACTGCTAGCTGAAGCAAGGGTCCTCCCTCATAATATGCAGGAAAAGCCTTTTTAAATTTTATTCTTTAAAAACAAATACTTCCAGTGTTCCTGGTGGAAGCTGCCCGTTCATTGAAAGCTACTGCTTCCTTGAATAATCCTTGGTCTTTTAGAGCATTTTAAACCAGATACTGTTAGGAAATGCTATTGCTCTGGGGCATCTGGCTTCTACTCAGTCACTCCTTTCAGAGCCTAACTCTTCTGTCACAACACCAACCCAGAGCATGCCTAGTGTGGTCCTGGGGAGCCATGTGCCTTATATGTTCACTGCAACTTGCAGAAGGTCAAGTAGGGGGAAGCCAAAGGATTTGTGCAAATGGTGGAGCCAAGCAGAAGGTCAGGGATGGCATTTTGTGGCCATGGGAAAGAGACAGCTCTTTCTCCTGGGTCAGGATGAGTCTCCATCAGTGCCGAGTCTCAAAGGATCATGGGGCTTCCATGGCTGGCACCCAGTGTTCTTAATTTTGTGGTGAATAAGAGCCCTGAAAGCACATAATTTAATCCGCCTGAAGATAATTGTTGACATAAATCATTCCCTTGTTTAAAGAATAAATCTTCAGCAAGTTTCAAGAGAGCCTACGGCACTGCTGATTTTAATCATTACATAAGGAAGTGTCCATACTGCTTAGTGTTTGCACACCAACAGTGCTCATATTAAAAAGTAAGGCCTGGATTTAGAAGCTGTCACAATTCAAACAGAACTTTCGGGGCGGGGGGGGATTCCTGAATTCACAGCTGAAAGAGGAGAGGCCTGGTGAGCAGAGACCCCACGGCCCTCTCCAGGTTTAACTAACCAGTAAGCCACACTGCCATGTGGTGCCTCTGTTTCCATGTCTGAACACTTGGTTCTGTGGCCAGGGCTCTGCAGCACATTGCCACTCTGGAGAGGAGAAATGCTTCAGGAGAGATGGGTATCATTTTTTTGTTTGGTGTTGATGGGCTGTTGCTGGAATATGGGTTGCATATGACAGGAAATGTGCTGTGGTGTGTCAGATTGTACCACAGAGAGCGATTCCAGTCAGTGGTGGGTGATTTTTATCATACTGCCTTGTGGTCATACAGTGGGCTTCCCAGAGCTCTACTGGGGAGTTTCTTGTACAATGGGATGGCCTGCTTTGATTGAAATTTTTCAGGGCTTGGCTGGTCCACAAGGGACTTTTTTGGGGTGTGAAAAGGATTGGTTTGGGTGAGATGCATTTTAGCCAAGTAGAAATTACACTGGTCAGCTGAGGTCTGGAGAACCATGCTTGACTAAACCTCCCTGTCCTTCATTTGAGAGCTGCACTCTGACATAGATGGTTCACTACAGAGGCAGGATGTGGGCTGTTCTGACTAGCTAAGATGTTCCGTGACCAACCATGGCTGAGGTAGGGTTTGGATAGACTAGAGCTTCTTTTGAGGCTTGATTGTTCAGCTAGCACTTGGCAATTCAGTTGCTCCTGTGACAGCATTCTTGATGCCCTGGCTGCTTAGTTCAAAGGCATTGTTCTGCTAATTTATGTTCCTTATGCTAAATTAAATAGCAGAGATATTGGGCCCTTCCTATACAAACTATGAATCCATGATGGAGTGAAGGCAGGTTCCTGCTACTTGCCCATTTTCTTTCTGGCCACTGGTTGAACACCAGGGAAAGTTGGTGATCTTGATATTCTCCCACTTTTTTTTTTTTCATTTCTTCCTTTTCTTGGAGAGCACTTGAAGATCTTGTTTCTGGAGCTTTCTGGGAGGAATGGACACTGCTCTGGTCTTTTCCACTGCAAACAAGCCCATCTCTTCCTGTCCTCCAAACCAGGAAGTACTCACTGCTCTACTGAAGCTGACTATGTAGTGTTAACAAATAAATTCTTGCAGCTTTTGGCACAGCACCATTTGAGTAATTCTAAATGGTTGGGAATTAATTCACTGTGCCATTTACGATACTTTGAAGAAGAAGAGATCTAGCTACATTTTATTTTGGTTGTATTTTGAATGAAATGTGTAGAGTTATTGGAACCAGATATATTAACTTTTGTGCTCCGCTGATGTATGCCAGTTAAAAAATGTGTCCCCTGGCATATGGAATTAAAAGCTGAGGGTTTTCTCAGACACGGATGCCATCCAGCTCCCTTAATTCTAGACATCCTAGCCCCCTGGCATGTTCCTATGTCTTGTAGATATGAAAACACTGCCTTCCAGTGCTACTTCCATCAAGTCATGCATTTTAAAGGTTTTAGAACTTGCTTTTGTCTGAAGCAAAATATTTGTCACATGGTATTAGAAAGAACCTTAGGGTGGAGTAAATTAAGAGGAACCATGAGTATTTAAAACATTGTTAAATATCATAAAATTGTAGAATCATGGAATGGTTTGGGTTGGAAGGGACCTTTAAAAGTCATGTAGTCCAACCCCCCCTGCAGTGAGCACGGCCATCTTTAACTAGATCAGGATGCTCACAGCCCCGTCCAGCCTGACCTTGAATGTTTCCAGGGATGGGGCAGTCACGACTTCTCTGAGCAACCTGTGCTAGTGGTTTACCACCCTTGTTGTAAAAAATGTCTTCCTTATCTCTAGTCCAAATCTCCCCTCTTTTAGTTTATATGCAAGTGTGGGATATGTTTAGCTCCAAAAGTAGTGTGGGTGTACACCGTATGTCTTGAACCATTCTATCATGTCCGAGTTACAGTAATATATAGAAATCATTGAAGTATCATATGTCATGAACACAAGCTTTCATAGGCAATCATTCTTCCAAATTTTCACTTGCAGAAAATCTTGGGAGCTGTCGTATGTGTTCAAAGTTAAAAGTAATCTGCTTACAGTATTTGTAAATTAGCCTCGAAGGAATAATTTAGTAAAAGAAAGAGCAGCAAAGCAGAAGTGTGACATTTCCAGCTATCTTTAGAGGGAGGTCTGGTCTACAATGCATTTCAGGTGACAAAACACAAATATGATGCACAGTGCCAAATGGAAAGAAAGAATAGACCCTCTGCTTCTGGGAATAAAAGAAGACTATAGTAATGTGATTATGGTAATGGTCAACAAGTCATAGTCTTGTGCTTTTGTTCACTGTAATTAACTTCTTGAAATGGCACAGTTGCTTTCTCTGTGCTCATCAGATGGCCCTGCTTTTGTGTCCGCAGTCTGTTATTTCTCCTGCAGGGACTGCAAGCCTCCAAGTGAATTACTAAATGAATTCATTGCTGGAACAAAGATTCGGTAGTAGAATAGAGATTGATATCTTTTGTTGTCAGACATTCAATACCATATAGCAATCCAATTACTTAAGCTGTTTCTATCAGTCTTATTACAGCTCACTATTGAGGCATGCTTTAAAGCTGGATAATTCTGTCTTGCAAGAATGTAGTGGAACAGATTAGAGCTTTAATGAGAAGGCTTTCTGTGGACTAGGGCACTTCCATTGTATGTGTTGGGATTGAGGAATCATACCTAGGCAAAGGCCTGGAGTCACTGTTGCAAAGACCGATCAAAGAGTAGCCTGAAATCTATACAATTGCTTGAAGAAATTTTATGGATTATAAAAAATAAAATAAAAACTGGCAAGGTTTCTGTCTGTTATTGCCTATCTGATGAGAATCTGTGGTACACTGGGAAAAGGAAATTGCTTATTGGAATTCCGATTGTGGAATGGATATCTCATTTTCTGTTTAAACTTTTCCTCCACTGTGCCATAGGTCAAATTCTGCACTTAGCTGTAGCATTTTAGGAATGCTGGCAGCATAAGTTCAACCCAAGTCTTACTATGCATACAGCTACCCAGGGTAGATGTTTGGAGAGGAGGGTTTCTTTCTAGTGTGCAAACACAAAGGAGGAAAGAAGGCTTTGGTAATTGCATGTGGAGGACAGATCAGACTAGCAAGTCACCCTTCCTTCCCAGCTTTGTATCCTTGCTCACGCTCGCTGTAGCATGAAGCTGGTATAGTCAGCAGAAAGCTGGACTCGGTAGGTGAGGCCTCAAAACTGAGGCTGAAATGTAGAAGTGGAAAACAGTTATGTTTTCTATAAGGAAAAATATCAACAATATAAATACATTATTTACTTAGCAGGTATTTTGGGCGGAGTTTGTATATGTAAACACACCCAAGCTTATTGTGGCACACACAAGCAGTAGAGACTTGAGAGATGCCACACTGAGTTTGTATGTCCAGCATGTCCAATAATTTGACTGCTTCTTAAATGTATGTTTTCTGATGGACTTCTGAAATGTGGTAAGTCTCCATCTCTCTTCTAGGTCTCAGCAGAAACGTCTGTGCTTTAAGTCAACACAGTGGTACCAGAAGCACCTAGGAACTGCTAAGGTTGAAGTAAATTGGAAACACAGGTTAGAGTGCTTTTGTATGGAATACATACAGCTTGGTGTTACTCATGAAAGGAAGTGTGTCTAAACCTGTCTGAAATTCTGCCTCTCTAGGTCACTTAAATATCTGAGGCTATGTCATACTTCTTGGTAAAAATAAATGTGCCAAAGCAAACATTCAGTGTGAGTGGCAAAGCTCTGTAATTTCTGCAGGACAAACTGATTTCCAGCAGTTTGAGGATATGGTCTGTTGTTCCCAGATGCTAAAAGATGTGTGTGATTTGTAATTTCATTATGATAACCCTCATTTGCATTTCTTATGGTTGTTTTACTCTTATCAACAGCTAAATATTTCCTCACCAGGGATGAAGTATTACAATACAAAGTATTAGAATGCAGGAAATGGTATTAGAGTTAGGATAAGGTATGAACTTAAGTCTGAGGAGGAACACCTGAAAGTTTAGCTATGCATGTAGATTTGTTTTTAGAAAGTGTTTGTGCTCCTTTATATAGACCATAGACACTGCTTTTCTCCATCAATAAAGGTATGACCCAGTTCTGGGCAGAAGCTAAACTTTATTTTGCCCAATGTAGATTGAAGTTAATGTTTCATGAGGCAAAGTACAGCACCTGTCCATTCCAGGAGCAGTTACTGCTAAGATATTTGTTTTGGATCAGAGTTAAGGTGATTTTGTGCTGAATTATCAGTTTCTTTCTCACTCAGGAGTGTAAGGGGCAGTTAAAGATTTAGGGTGCCCTGACCTTTATTCTACTCATTGTTGACTTGTAACGAGTGATGTCTACAGTAACTGCTTTCTTGTAATTTATTTACTCTATTTAGGAATAGTTTGTACTTGGTGTCTTCCAAGGAGAGCTTTCTATATGCATTTTCATTTATTTTGTCTAAAGGCATTGAAACCTCCAGGCCAGATACTCAGCTGGTGTAAGTCAGCTTAGTTCCATTGACGTCAGTGGAGCGGCGCCAGCAGCAGATCTGACCCACTTCTTTAATCTGATCACTTGTCCATCCCATTTATTTCAGATTACATCAGAGTGAGCAGAGCCTTACCTCATTCTCCATGAACTTTATATAGGTACAACCTTGCAAGTTTTGGCAGAGGGCTGTCATCACTGAGAAACAGTGCCTTCTTTGCCTCTGTCTATACTGCTGGAGACCGTCCTCAGGAGCCCCAGACCACTGAGGCCCCAGAGGAAGTCGAGGTAGAGGAGGAGACTTCTTTGGTTGATGAGGACTGAGTTAGGGATCAGCTGAGCAATCTGGATGTACATAAGTCCATGGGCCCCGATGGGATGCACCTGCAAGTACTGAGGGAGCTGGTGGAAGCACTTGCTAGACCACTCTCCATCATCTTTAGTAAGTCATGGAGAACAGGAGAGGTGCCTGAGCACTGGAAGAAAGCAAATGTCACTCCAGTCTTCAAAAAGGGCAAGATGAAAGACCTGGGTAACTACAGGCCCGTCAGCCTCACCTCCATCCCCGGAAAGGTGAATGGAACAGCTTATCCTTGGCGCTGTCTCTAGGCATATCAAGGACAAGGGGGTCACCAGGAGCAGTCAACATGGGTTTACCAAGGGGAAGTCATATTTGACGAACCTCATAGTCTTCTATGAAGAAATAACCAGGTGGGTAGATGATGGTAGTGCAGTGGATGTGGTCTATCTTGATTTCAGTTAAGCAT
>WUAM01000423.1:3103705-3136384 GCA_024336885.1 Actenoides hombroni | reverse complement strand
GGAAAAACTTTTTCACTGTGAGGGTGACAGAGCACTGGAACAGGCTGCCCAGAGGGGTTGTGGAGTCTCCTTCTCTGGAGGCATTTAAGACCCAGCTGAATGTGTTCCTGTGTGACCTGCTCTAGGTGTTCCTGCTCTGGCAGGGGGGTTAGACTAGATGATCTTTCCAGGTCCCTTCCAACTGTTAACATGTGATTCTGTGAAACATGTAAAAAGCAAGAGGAGCGTCCAGTCCTCTACCATACAGATATCTCTTGGAGCCAAAGTGTCTGACAGACCCAGCTTTACTTAATATGAGACTGTGTGATGTATGAAATTCCAACTTGATCATAATAAATTACGTTAGTTTCCTACAAAATATTAACCTAATACAGCATTTTGTGTGGTCTAAATATCTGTTAGTTACTACTATTTATTCAGTGTTCAGGATGCTCTCTGCCACTACATCAAGCAGTGAGTCTGAAGAAACCTCAGTATGCCAGCTGTCAACACTGTGCTGGTACCCACCTTAGAAATTTCCAAGGGAATTCAGATTTAACTTTCCAGTCATACCTTGGATCTGGTACCTCTAACTTGTTCCTTCAGTTTTTCCTGTATTTCACTCTGGATTTGCCCTCGGGTCTGTTCTCTGCCATTGTCCTCTCAGATTGGTATTGGAAGGTTAGACTGAGCATTATCTTTATGTCGCGCGCTACTCTCCCAGTGAATCTCTCTATCTGATCTCTTCAATTGCTTGAGTGAGCACATCTGAAGATAGTTATTTGGTTTGGGTTTTTTTTATGTTGGGGAAGAATGGAGGTGCCAACAAAAAGCTGAAGAACTCAGTTTTTCCCCTTAATCTGAACTGATGATTGAACTGACTTTTGGCCCTTCTGCTTATTCTCAAACGATAATCTGATTCAAATATTCTAGTAGCTTTCAGGGACATTTCTCCCAGGAGTGTAAAATATCATGTGTTTGGGCTTTCTGAGTTTTGTGTATTCAGAGAAATTGCTTGCCACTGAAAGTTTACATCACAGTCTTCATTTTTTTCTGTCCCATAACCTTGCAATGAATGTACACTCCTAAGAAAACCCAGGAACATGTTTTTTACCACGGCAGATAATTTCTCTTGGTACTGCTATGCACCCTATCTCTCTAGTTTATCTCCATGCTTAGTTTATATTTCCTTAGTAAGGAGAAGACTTGCCTTTTTGTTGGCTGTTTTCTATGATCATCCCTAATATTGACAAGGTAGCACAAAGATTGCTTTTTTCTGGGATGAAACAGTCTCGCACATTTGTGTCTAACTCGAATGAAACAATCCATTTTCCCAGCAGTTAAGTTGATCCTCTGCAATATTATCTAATGTCCTACAGCCTTTCTGAGCTGGTCGTTTAGTGGCCATTGACTTTGTACTGGATTTTCTCCAGCACCTCCCTTTAAGAGTTCGCAAATGCCAAAATGATGTGAACCATTGCAGTTCTGGTATCTTTTTCCAAATACCAGATGTTGTCTTGGCTTCTGTTATTCACAATATAGTCTTAAGCTTTTGTAGACGTCAATATTTTTGCCACAGATCTCTTCTTCTGTATGTTGTCTCTCATATCTGTCAGAACTATCCTTGCCCACGAAGTTTCAGTTTGGGTAGAGTGGCTTCCTTTTCTTGGCAAGTTCTAGCTGGGTTATTCCTAAATCTTTAACAATATTTCTCTTTCTCTCTTTTGTCCCCTGCACTATAATATCAGCTTGGTTCTCATACCAGCTTGTGTTTCCAGCCACCAGTAACAGAATATTTCTTTTTTTTCCCCCTGTATTGTTTCAACATAACACTCCTGTACATTTAATAGTCTGCCTCCCCTGCCTGAGTTAACTAAACTGTATAAATCATGTATAGCTTCAGAATCAACCATTACCTAAAAGGAGATCATATTAATTATTTTATTCATTGCAAAAGAAACATAAAGCCCTATTCATCTCCCTTACGACTCTCTCCAATAAGCTTTTCCCTTCCCTGCATTCATTGGTGCAGTCTCCACTGTGTCCAGGGAAGCCAAAGCTGGAGAGGTTTGCTCATAGAGATAGTCTCATTTCAAGTGTAGAAAGTGAAATCCATTTTAACAAGAACCTCTAAATGTACTGGTAAACTTCAGTGAGTGCACAGAAAGCAAGATGAAAAGTTGTGAAGGTCAGGTTCAAGGCACTCTTTTCTTACAGAAAGGCTGTACAGTTGTTTGTGGAGTATACGCTTAGAGCTTTGCTGGATGAGGGACTTACTCAATTTGAGTAAACTAAAGAATCCAAGCAAGTACAAAAATCAATTAATTTTTACAATATCCTTGAGACAAAAGCAAGTAGACTTACTTTTAAGAAAAAAATGAGGCAGAAAAATGAAGCAAGTAACTCAGCTCTTGGGAGCAAGTAGCAAAGCACACTCAAAATTAAAAAGATTTTTGGTCTGGGCTTTATCTACTCCACTGACATTTTACTTTCTAAATGTTTTTCATAAGATGTTGTGCTTATTTTATTCATTTTTTTGATTACTTTCCTAAACAGCAGTAAAATTAAACTTAGTCTGAAGCTGGGACAATATTGAGTTCAAGAGGTACAGCAGAAATCTAGTGAAGATGCAAATATATCTGCGTCTTGTCAGATACAGACGTCAAACTCTCTCATTTACCAGGGAAACATAACTAAATTAATGGATTTTAGATGAGAAGGAAACTCCAAATTATCTAATATGACCATATATATTTTGCAGGCCATAGAATTCCACTCAGTTATCTCTGCAAAACTATTTCCTGCCAGATAGTGGGCCAGATCACACCTCTGCTAACTTTAACTGCTTCGGTTTCAAAGCAATAGCACTCTCCAAAGATGTAGTCTGACTTGGCTGTTGTAGGTTTACTATATAAAGACCTTATGAGTCCAAAGTCCATGAAACCTGAAATGAGTGATATAGGTATGTAGTTTTTTTGTAATCCCACAGTCCAAGAGATTGCTCAAGACAGGATTGAAAGGAGGCAAAGGAAAATCATTGTTTAACTTGGAAATATTTGTAAGTTAACAAGTCACAAGGAAGTGAGTACCTTTAACACCTAAGGTAGTCGAAGGAGGAATTTAATTTATACTGAATTTATGCTGTTTTGTTTTTGTTTTGTTTTGTTTTGTTTTGAGAGGGGATGTATTTAAAAAATAAGTGGGCCCAGACAAAAATCCCTCCTTAAAAGTCCTTTTGAACTTTGTTACCATTGCATTTCCTAAATTCTGGAATATTCTCTGTATGTATTTGAACAGATTTATTTTATAGAAGACTGTCAATCCTGACTCTGCCAACACTTAAACACATACTGAAATCCATCCTTCTTATGGACAACATGTAATTGTGTGCATAAACACCTTTTCTGAAGAGCCATGCTTTCCTGAACTGGAGATATATATAGCTTGTGTGCTTCAACTTTTTTAAGAGAGATCTATTTTCTGGCATCTTGCTGCTTTTTCTTCCTTTTTTTCCCTTCAAAAGCACATCTGCTTTAACATCCTCTTAAGTTTAAATGTATATTCTTTGACATTATCTCAAGATAATGGACCTAGAATGTCTTAAACAAGGAAATCTGTAAGAGATCTGTGTACAATATCTACTTCACCCTCTAGTTCTATATCTCAGGTCTTTGTCATACTGAAAAAGTGCAAACATCTTAATCCCTTTGAGGAAGGAGTCTCTCAGGTACTTCCTTATTGATCAGTACTGTAAAGCATTGATCTCTGTCTAAGAGGCACATCGATCTGTCTTGTCTAGAGTAGCTGAAAGGACTTTATGCATTGAATTTTCTCAGTAGTGCTATAAAGTAACACATCTCAGCGAGTGAAGCCAGCCTGTTAATGTATGGATTTTCTGGTTTGAGTGATTTTCTAAAATCAATAACTCATTAAAAAGAAAAAAGCCCAATTCTCACAATTCATACCCATGCAAATAATGGATTGACTTAAGCAACAGTGCCCAACTGAGATACAAAACTGGATTTGGAGGATTTGGAGGATGGTGTGTTGTTCAGATATCCTGACTGCAGTTTCATTTTTCCTTGGTCCTTCTTGAAAACCACTGTTTTAACAGCATTATCCATTCATTAATTCTTAAGAGTAATGCTCTGTTGGCAGAATGGTTAAATAGTTACTAAAAATAAGGTCTGCTGGTGAATCCTTTAAAAATATGATACATCCCCAGTAAGTAACTCTTTTTTCAGCAAAGAATGAAAGCATAAACCTTTTTCAAAATCAGTTTCTAGAAAACCTTTATGTGTACTTTAATTCCTCAAAAGAAGAGTCAGATAACTTAGAGAGGGAGGAAGCTTTCCATCCCAAGAGCGTAACGCATTGCGGTCTTTAGTTTATTGACTGAATTGATCTGACTTTTAAAAGATTCCCCAACTTGGCATCAGTGTTCTGTTCGTCTCACATACAGTGAATCTATCCTTCCTCCCTGTGTGTAAGTGCTTAATAGCTGCTAACTTAAGAGTACAGGCCTTGCTGGATCCGTAAGTGTTGTACTTCAAGGCTCATTTGGATTAAAGCTTTCTTTTTCTTCTGCTCAGGTTCTCAAGTTGCTGCATTACCAGCTCTATTTGACTTTCTTAGTGGCTTGGTGTGTCAGATGTTTTTCAGAGCATTAGTTCTTTTTTCAGGGTGATTTTTCTTGCACACGGACATATTCATTTAAATTTTATTTTTCAAGTGCAGCAACAGGATTTAGAATGCTTCACGGGATGCTGAAGTCAGACATTTCACAAAGCTTTTCCATATGATGAATGTCAGCGGCACAGCTTCAAGGAGTGTCTTCTCATTTTGCTTCCCACTTAGCGTGAGTTTAACAGGTGTGTCCAAACACCTCTGAATATGGCAGTATTAGTGTATGTGATCTGGGAATAAAGAGAGAAGGCAGGAGCCAGAGGAAAATAAGGTAACTGTGGAAGATGAACTGGTTTCAAAGGATGCCCTCAAGCAAAGGGTGGCGAAAGAATAAAACTAGATAGATTTAACTTTAGTGTGAGAAAGAGCAAACCTTGCATGTCAGCAGGGACTCAAATGGTTTAATAAATTACTGGAAGGTTAGGAGAACAGGAAAAGCCTTCTCTAGAAGAATCTCTGAAAGGTCTGAGAGAATCTTGAGCCAAATAATAAATTTCTCAATCTCAAGTGGAAAATGAGCCAGTAGTATGACTGAGCATTCTTGAATGGCTGTGTACTGGGTTCCTAGCCCTTTGAGGCCGATGAAAGAACTGACAGAGCAGAAATAGTCCATCCAAGGGATTAAAATCAGAAACTACCCTGTTTGTTTTGTGAAAAAGTGTTAGGAGCTTTTCCAGGAGTAGCAGAAGCTCAGTCTATCCTCTGTCTCCCATGCACATGCATCTCTTCATGAGGTCTCCAGGTCCTTCCCAGAACCACTCATGACCAGGACAAAAGGCAGCTTCTGCTGCATCTGCTATGGAGTTACTAATGTATTGTTTTGAAGGCTAGAAATAAGCTGATTCGTACTGATTGGACAAATAACCATTAATCCCACACTTTCAAGGAGGTTTTCCTCAGCTGGGGGCACTGATTTAAGTCTCTTTCTGCTGTGTAGTGACAAGAGCTGCAGGAAAATAATTATCTCTAAGTTTTTTGCTTCTCCCTTCACAATTTGCATTGAACTGTGCCAGTGAGTTTGAAAGTTCCTAGGGGGAGACATGGACGGACAGATGGCCTGACTGCATAAACCTCATTTTCTTAGGAAATTAAGTGGAAATGTTTATATAGTTTATATAGAACACAATATGGTTTGTGTCTGTCATGCTACCTGGATGGTGGTGGTTGTAATTATTCCATTGTTGTGCTTCATCTAATCTAGAGTTTCTACAAATACTGCTTTGGACCTTTGTGATTTGTTTCCATGCATCTCACAGGAATCCAGAACTGGAAGGGGCGTCCTGGGTCATTGTGTTCAGGCTCCTGCTGAGGTATATGAACTGTAAAAGTTGGAAAAGTACTGTATAATAAACTTTGGGTTGGTACAGTGGGAAAGTTAATGAGACAAATGAAACCTTCTGTGTGTCCTTTACAAACCTGGAAGTCACAGCGTTGGGCAGTCCCTGTGCAAATCTTGGGTCTTCATTAGCTCATCTTGTGCAGTAACTGTGAAGGATGAACATCAGAAGAAGAATGAGATTTCCCCTTTACAGCACAGGAGTAGGAAGTATTCACATTTTCTTCAGCAAATCCCAGGGAAAAGATTCCCAGGTTTTTCATATGTAAAAGGAGTTTTAAAATGTTGAACATGTTTATACAGAGGCAATTATTTGATCCAGGGAGAGGAGGGACATCCCTTAACTTTTAAATGTTCTTGAACGACAGTAAGGCATGTTGAACATTTGGTAGGATTTTCCTAAACAAAACAAGAGCCCAGAAGTTCCTCTGTGGAATAAGATGTAAGGTAAAAGAAGGATGGCAGTTTCTTATGTACAGGGCACATGGGAGCAATAGTATCAGATTGTTTCTGGAGCTGTATTGTAGTTCTAGAAAGAGAACCTGATGACATAAAATTACAAACCATAAATGCCTGCTTTTCAGAATTTGTGCTGTTTGCCTTAAGACTTTAGCTGTGCACTGACTGTCAGTATTAAATGTGCTTCTTTAGTATGTGTAGATATTTGCAGATTGTTAAGGACACTTCTAGAATACTTATATTCTGGAATATCTAGATTGTTTCAAGTCTCGGTGATAAAATGCCCTCTCTGTAGAGTTATAAAAGATGCAGCTATTCAGAAGGAGGTACAGCTGGGAAGGAGTATAAGGACAATAGTTTACTTGACAGTTTCCAGAAAATAAACAAAAAACAAGACAACATGTTGAAAATCTCAGTTTTTCAGTGTTTAACCTGTGTTCAAAAATAAAAATCCTTTTTGAATTATTTTGGATAATTTCCCATTTTGAAAATAGAGTGAATACATAATTAGAACATTGACATCTTAAATGTTTTTTATGGAGTAGCTTTAGCATGGACTGGGAAGACCCCTGACTTACTTAAGTGCTGCCTTTGGCATGACTTAGCTGTGTTGCAATTTTACACCTCCTTGCCCTTACATCAGAGCTTGATCCAGCAAGACAGGGAGTACTTTAGGCTCCTCTAATAAAACACTTGAGGTTGTGATTAGTTTTAAGCATTCAAACAGACTCTTTGACTTTGGTTTCACTGAGTGTATCCTAGAATATGAAGTGTATGCTTAAATACTTCATTGGGTTGTCCTGTACTCCAGACCCGAGGTCTGAGGGCAGGTAGGAGTGATGGTGATAAACTGAGCTCCATCAGCCTCGTGCTGTGTTCTCAGACACCCAGGACTGCAGCGGTGAACTACATTCTGTGGGCAGTCCGTGAAATCATAATAAGAAAGATGGAAGTTGCCACTTTATTCAAGAAAAGCCCATTTACTATAAAAAATTACATGCTTTAGTAGAGTTAGGCAGTTTAAAAAAGACATTCCAGGGGCTGAATAATTAAACTTTGGACCTTTAAAGGTATTTAACTGTTAAACTCCTGACTGAATAAAAACCTATTTCTGGAATGTTGTAGTTACTTTTGTTTTAAGGTGTTTGGAATGAGCCTAGTCTTTTAAACACCGTGTTAATGCTTTCAGTATGTTAATTTTTAACAAAGAGTTTTTCTTCATGAAAAGCACATTTTCTGCCCAGCAGAGTTTGATAGTGTTTTCCATTCAAACTTCGAAGACTGCTAAATTTGACATTGGTGCTAAGTTTGCTCAGTCAGGCTCAGAGTTCAGAAAAAAAGTCTTCTGACTAGAGTGGGGAAAAAAGGTTATTAAAAATCTATCACCCAATGGAGGGATCCACACTGCTTTCCATTACCAGGTTGTCCTTCATCACTCTCTGTTGCAATGGCTTTAAGCAGGTGTGACTCATTTGTATGACTTTGGCTCTTGTGCTGCTTTGGGACACCAGCACACCAGCTGGCTGTGGGCTTAGTGGTCTGTTGTAAGCCTCACCAGGACCCATTTCTAAGCCCACCTTATCCTTTACTCATCTAATCTCACATCAAATCTTAAATTGAAAATATTATACCAAGGTCAGCATCCAGTGATTGATGATCCCAGCCTGTCAATGCTCCTCTGTGTCCAGCCACCAGCAGCTAAATCCCTTTCTCCAGGCACCTGTGCAGCATCAGGCTTTGTCATTGTAGCTGAGAAGGCATGTTGAGATTTCCCCCCCTGTTTTCATTTAGGTAAGTACATTATCTCCCATACTTCTGCCAGATGAAGCTTGCTGTTATCTTTGTAGAAAATGTGGTTCAGTCCTGCTTGCTTTGTTCACCTCACTGTTGAATTTAGTTGACTTGGGTGGAACTGGTAAAAAGACTGAAGCCAGTTGGCCAAAACCTGTTTTCAGTTACCATTACATAAACTACACTGACTCTACTGAAGTCACTAGAGAAAATACAGAATTAATAGATTATATTGACTTCTGTGCTAAATGCAAAAGCAATTAAAAATTCTTTTTATCATGAGGTATTACAATGCCATATAAAAGAAATTACATTATGTATCATCAGCTTTTGAAGAAAACAAGTGCCCATGGTCCCATAGCGTGTCAGAACTACACTTGAAAATTCTTGTTTCCTTTCCAGGTGCCTTCACCTACTGGATTCTATGCTTTTCGAGGGAAATACTTGCATTTATGTATATGCATATGTATTTCTTCTTTAGAAGAAACTGAAATAGTAGTTGTGTATATACAACACGCTCAGAGCAGGGGAAATTCCTGTTGAAGATCTGTCATCTGCATTTAAGACACTTTAAAATTATTATAACTAGCAATAAAGCATCACCTCGAGTTTCATCCTTATGTTGTATAAGCACAATAATTGACAGCCCTATCCTTCAAATGGTGTCTAATATAGGCAAGACATCGAGGGAAAAAAGTACAGCCACTTGAAGTTCATTACTGTATTTACAGTACTGCTTTCCCATGCTTATTTTAGGGTCATTTGGGAAAAAGCTTTAACTTCCCCCCAAAAAAGAATGCATTGCTATTCTGGGAGTTAGATTGTCACTTAATAAATATATTTCTGATACTAAAAATCAGTGTCATTTTCCTTGCAAGGACTTATTCGGAAGAAAGTTAATAAAAACTTCATGGAAAAACTAGTATCAGAGCTATTTTCATTTGAAATTCCTTAAGGAAAGTTAGCTGCATGCAAGAAGTATCAAGAAAGAGAGAAACGTTCTGTGCTCATTAAAACCCGAAGGTAAAATTCTCTTAGTGAAGATAGTATTATGCAAGGTAGCTCTGATGAACTTTATATTTTAAGAACAAAGGCTTAACTGGCCCTGCTGATGGGAAAGTCATAATGTGGCTTTTTTTTCCTGATCGCTTTCTATTCTTTATAGGTGTGACAGATGTCAATGAAGCTGAAAAGTGTCTGTTTCCCAGCAGGATACTGGCTGTTCCCCAAAATGCCTGGGCAGTTTAGAGAGGCCCTAATATCTCCCGATTGTGACTGAAGGATTTGTAGAGAAAGCATCCTGCAGTGTAGAGGCCTGCTGCCTTTGAATAGAGGGCAGCCAGCAGCTCTACGGGCCTCAGCAAGAGATGCCACTGTACCATCAGGAAACTTTGATTTATTATCTGAGAAATTCACCATCCATCTGCATGAAGAGGTCACAGAAGCAACTTTCCTAATGTGAATCTGAGACCCCCATTATTTCCCACTTATTGCTACAAGCATGAAAAATTGTTCCAACTGAGAAAGTTGGATTTTCAGGGCTTGTTGCCATGGCTGAATTTATAGGAATATTTAGGAGCAATGCTTAGTAGCATTTTTGGAATGTATAAACGCCAACAATTTTCACAGGTTTTTTGCTAATTAATGCCACCACCGTGGAAATGGAAGCGGTTCTGCAAACAAGCTGCGACAAATGGGATTTTTATTGCCAGTGTAAAAGCCTAGGGAATAATTAGCAGGTCCGTAGAGATCTCTTGATTACAGACATCTGCATCGGTAACGTCCAGACTCAAAGATCGCCGAGCGAAATGTTTAGGGATTTTCACCTAAGGGCACATTTATGTTGTCAGCTACACCCTTCAAACTGCAGTCGGACAAATGTGGGAAAATATTTTGTGAAATGTTAGACCAAGGAACCTGATGGTGACTAATCTGGACTAGGGGAGCTGGCTTTGCTTTCCAAAGTGCTGTCCGGCAGCCAAGACGTGCAGATGTAATATTTTGATATCTCATTAGACTTGATTTCACAGAGATATTTCTCAGTTCAGCATTGGAGTTGCTGCGTGTTGCCTGAGATGCTTTTGCAGTTACCGCCGCTTTGTTGAACAGGATGAAGAGGAAACAAGAAGACTGATTATTAAAAAAACACAGGACTCCTTGAAAATGAAGCACTGGAAAAGAATTCATGTCAATGCAGGATTTATTAGTGCAGGTTGAAGAGTAACTTGATTTGGGATTTTCCTGCTGATGCCAAAGTGATTCACAATATAAATCATGGATGTACTTATAGAAACAGCCGAGGTTTTGTCTTTCTTAAACAGCAAGCTTTTAAACTGGCTAATAAAATATTAATTTTAGGCCTTTGAAGCAGTATTTTAAGCTAAGGGTGGGGGTTTTTCTAAATGCAATTATATCCATTTGTATAGCATTGCAATGTACTTGCCCCAGTCCTAGACAACTTCCTGTTGTATTAAATTCCATATAAATCCCAAACAAAACTAATTTCTTTCCTGAAGAACTTATAGTGTAAAGACTTGGTTGGTTTTACCAATTGCGTCTGGATATAGAATTTAAAATAAATTACATTGATAATATCTTTTATTTTAAAATAACTGTGACACAATGTAGGTCTATCTTGCTTAGAACCCCTCTGTGACAGGATCTTCACTCTCAGAAGCCTTGCAACAGAAAATGCCCTTAAATTTGTATTTAAACCCATCCTTCACCAGGAAAACCATTAAGCAAATGATTAATTTTAAGATACATTTCAGTCCCAGTGGTATCATTTATCCTACTCACTGGTCAGGCAGTCACTTACAACAAAGTTAAGTACTGACCAGACCTAATTCTGAATCCATGCTGCCCTTCAAGATGTCATGAGAAGCAAGACTAATTCTTCTGGCTTTTAAGCCACTATGCACATGGTACATATGTAGAGCTGCACTCAGCAATGCACCAATATACAAGGCAGGGGCTAATCACCAGTACCAGGCTGTTAGTCCTCAATCAGTCAGGATGTGTCAAGTGCTATTACTTTGAGGATGTGGATTGGAACTACTAATTGTGCCCATGAATAAACATTTCTTTTCCCATACCTTTCTTCGGAATAAAAAATCGGGTCAGGTATTTCCAAAGATCTCTCTTTGCCTGGCTTTTTTGGTCTGTCATGATGAGTGGGGATGGAAGGAATGAAGGGTTAGGAAAGAAAGAGAATTCAGAATTGCTGAGAATACTTTTCTTCTCAAATAACCAGAACCTGTATAACAAGTACCTCTCTATTCATAGACACTGAGTTCTAGAACCCATGCTTTGCTGCTTTCTGACCCAGGATATTTACAGAGATATGAAGTAACCTTAGAATGAGGTTTTTAATATCCTTATTCTGACTCCTTACGAATTCTTTCTAGAAGTCCTCAGAGATGTCTATGATCACATTTATTGTCACTGCCTTGAATAGATTGGAAAGTCCCCCGGGAAATTCCTTCAGAGTGGTGTTTACTGGTTAGGATGTGAACTGCAATAATGCTGCTTTTGTGGACCATGAGCATTTTTTTTTTGGGTGCAGGTGAAAGGACACTATAGCTTACAGTGTCCTGCAGACAGGACTTTAATTTATTACTGGGTAGGCTTTCAAAATATAGGCTATTTCCATGTCTAATCCAGATGACTTTGGGCTCAAATTTGGTGCATTTTTCAGCTGTAAGGAAATGGTTTACAGTGGTTAAAGTATAAATGTGTGGTATGTATATCTGCTGTTCAGAAATATGATATGAATTCTGGTAAATAAGGTATTTAAATATAAATGTGTTTCACTGTTTTCTAATGAGCCTTGTTCACAGGCCCTGCAGGGTTAATTAGGTTCCTAGATCTTATCTTTACTCTATTAAAGGAAAGGTGAAAACCTCTACAGGAACTGAATCCACTCAGAAAGAGCAAATAAACTAGCTCTAAATGATCACAAACTGACCAAGCTTTTCTGCTTCAGCTCCCTGTATGCCTTTAGGCAATTGGGATTTAAAAGCACTGAGATTACAGGACCATAAAAATACACATTTACATTTACATGTGGTCACATGCAAAATTTAAGATTTAGAGAAAGCCACAAAGGGAATGTTTAACATAAGTAGCCAGGCACAAGCTGAATTAATGATGCAGCAGGCCCAGCAGAAACACAAGAAAAACATGTAAACCTTCATCTATTATTAGTTGCTGCAGCCCACACTCCAGAGCACAAGGACATGTGGTCTTTAAAGTTTATTCTTTTCCACTAGATCTTCTAGCTGCCATATGAATGGGAGCTGGGCAAGTGCTGAGGTGGAGTGAATTTACAAGTGAGAGTTCGTGTTTTGAATTTTGTTTCTTTGTCGGAGGATTCAATCACTACTAATAGTAAAAGAGCAGCCAGAACTCTCTCCTGACCGCTGACCATGTGGGGAGACTCTGCAGGAGGACTCTCCAACCTGTCTGTGTTGGACACCCTGTCCTGAAGGCTGCAGATGGTGCTCTTAGGATGTGCATTACCTCCTTCTAGCACTGACACGAAGGATGTGCATTGCTGCAGCCCTTACCCAGCGCGCAGACCTTTTGCACTCAGCCTTGCACATCTGCTACGGGCAATCCCCTCCCTTAAAGGTCACGCATCAGAATGTAAGGCAGACATGCTTCTGATGGGAAGCTTCAAGAGTCGACTCTAGATTGGTTTTCATGTGTTGGTACAGCACCTGGCGTACTGGTTCTTGATGCAAGTGCAGCACAAGTGAATGCTAGATGTGAAAAGAAACAAATTTTCTTTTTTTTCTTTTCTTTTTTTTTTTTTTTTTCTTTTCTTTTTTTTTTCCTTGCTTTGACTCTGTTGTCTTAACAGGGAATTGGCATTTTTTCACAGGAGTGTCCAGTCAAAGAATAAACACGAGAATGGTTTATTTTAAGCAAATCTGAATTCTGGTTGTGTAATTATGGATCTGTTCACATGCATATGCACAAAAAGAGAGCGGAGAGTTCCCTAGGGAAAAGTAATGTCTTGCAAAAGTGATGTATTATAATATAGCAAATGATAGAAAGAGAATTTCTCATGCAGGACATTCTTCACTAAATAATTTTCAACTGACAGATGAGTTTCAGAAACCAGTTGTCCAGTTGCACTTTTTTTTCCTCACAGAAGTATGTTTGTTTAGTTCCTTTGCATACTGCACCACCTTAGGCAGGGTCTGATCCTCAGCTGGTCTAGGTCAGCACAGTAATGGAGATCAATAGTGATGCTACTTTAAACCAGCCCTGTGTTTAGAATGCTAATTATTTAACCTTGTGAAGTGGAACGTATTTTATTATGTGTATTGCAGCAGTAAGGAGCTCAGGCGTGGAGAATCTTACCACATTAGCAACTGCATAAGCAAAGTGGAAAAAAAGGATATTCTCTTATGAATACACATTTTTTTTCATCTAATTAGACTAACCGAAACTTGCGGGACTACTGATGTGATGAAAGTTAAACTTATGCAGAAATCCTTGCAGGAACAAATAAAGACACAGATTGTAAGACTGAGAAAAGAAGAAAAATCAGGAGGTCATGTTATTTTATCTCTCACTGGAGTTTTCTCCTAGGATTTGTTATGATTTACTGTCATTATTTATTATGTAAACAGTCACTGTTTCCATGAAGTGGGAGGTCCTGTTAATCTGAGTAGCTATTCAGCATTGTTTGTGAGTTTAACTAGCAATGTACATCCTTACTGTAATGGAGTGATCAAGAAGCTGTATACCCTATAGCCTCAGGTTATGGCTCTAACCCTATTAAAATGTGTAGGTGGGGTCTCCCTATTAAGTCAGCAAAGCCAAGGGAAGTCTCAGACGATTTCCATGCTTCCTGCTGTTGTTTCCTCTACAGTGGATGCTCTTAACTCACACAGATTAGCAGCGGCCTGGCCTCAAAGCCCATAAATGAAAATACTCTGAAAGGATGTTTTCTTTTTGAGCTTTAGGAACTGATTAAATGGCAGGTGTTTTAAAAAATAGTAAATAGAGAATGAAACCTCCTTTTTTTCCCTGCTTCCTTCTAAATTCTTTACAAGACTGCATCTTTATTTCATCCCCTTCCAGCAGAGCCTGTATTACTTAGTCACACAGGCTGTCCACACTTTCTTCAACAGCAAAGGCAAACCAATTCTAGCAAATACATTCCTTATAATCTTGTGTACACACTGACTTAGCTTTTTCAGGGCCTACTTTCAGCTTAAAAAAAAAAAAAAAAGTATATGGAGCAATTCCTATGACCCCAAACCATCCTGCCAGTGTACATGGTACTGAATACTCCTCATGAATGCTATTTCCTTTCCAGCTGAATGTAGATTCTTTTATGGCAGTATTGAACCACTTTACCATAACACAATCCTCCCCTCAAGGTGCTGAGGGCTATGTGACTAGAAATCATCTAACATTTCTAGTACAATCTGAGACACTTGACAGTGATATCTTCTGGGGATATCACAAGGGCAGTAGAGTTTGTCAAAGCAAAAGGATTTTCATTTTTAAAGTGGAGGTTAAAGGTAACACACATTACATAATCCCTATCTGCTACGTAAAGGTAACCACTACAGGGACATACTTCCTTAGTTTACTCACTTTTGAGAGTCTCCATTAGCTTGGAAAAACTTAGCTGAAACCAAATGCTATATAATATACAAATTACTGATTTAGACACAGGGAGTGCTATATGTGTTTTCCTCTTGTTGAAAAGCCCTGTCTTTTCAGGTTTGTTCCCACACCTATGCCCATAGTCTTACTGACATCAGTGAGAGACTTCCTAGGATGTCTGAGAGTAATTTATGAATTCCTCTTTCCAAGGGTGATTCCTTCAGTACTGCCGTTCCAGTGGAGATTGTGATTAGGGTCTCCTTCCACACAAGCTGCTACTCTAGAGCAGCTCCTCTGACTGTGTTTCCTGTCATGAGGAGTTTCACCAAGTAGATAGATGTCTGCGAGGAGGCGGTAAGAAATCCGCAACAGGCCTCTGCTCACCCACTTAGCCACCAAACATTCACATTTCCTTGGAATCTTGAAAAAACTTTCCTGTTGTGGAACTGTGATAACGCCTGACTAGGCAGGCCAGCAGCTGTGTCATTGTCCATTTGCTGGTCTACCAAATTAAATAATAGCCCTTATGTCCTCTTTAAAGAAACGGATTTGCTCCAAAAATGATTCTCAAAGAACATTTCTCCCTCCTCCTCTACACCAGATACGCTGTCAGACAAGTGGTACGGATGGGCGACATAGGAATGTAAGCACACAACTGCCAAAAAGTAGAACCTGTGATTTGGATTGATACTTTAATGTAATCGCTCTTCACTGGGAAGTGAAACAAAGTGCCCAATTATGGCGAGATGACTACACAGTGTTAGTGAGGGAGTTCTGTGTGTGTCTGCAAGGTGAAGGCGCCTTGGCTCTTAGCTGGTGAAATCTGCCCAGGAAACAAAACACAGAGAACTTCCATGAGAAATCTTTCAGCTACGTATGGCTTTTGTTGCAACTTGTGCTCTACACTGACCCTACACATTTCTTTATAGATGTTGCTGGAATTTTTAGTTTCTATAGATGGATAAGTTTAAGCTGAGTGTGTTTTTTTTTCCAGCTGACATGGAGAGAAATATTTGAAATAGATTTAAGAAGTAGACAGAGTCATTCTTTATTTGTTTCTTTAGGGTTTCATTTTCCTCAGGCAAGTTATTCGGTAACTCCCACTGAAGCCAATAAATTCGTAGTCCTTCACGGCAGGAAAGGCACTGAAGTCAATGGGAATTATTTGTATCCTGCAGTGGGGGAATAAGCCTCCTGGGAAACTGTGAATCTCCTGTTTGCCATAAACAATCCATTACTGTACTGTCAGTAGTATATCATTCCAGGATTTGTAGGAATCCCTAATATTATTTAAGTGTTCCTATGCTTTCATTCCACTCCTTTCTAATATAAAAGTGATTAATGCAAGTTATGGAATTATGTTAATATATAGATTTCTGCTGATGTTTGGTTTATGGCTTTTTTCCTTCATTGCCTAAATTATAGCACTTGTTGCCCCAAGATTCAGTGTTATGTCCAGGCATGGTGCAGATCTCATCTCCTCAGAATTTCACCCATTGCTCGTGAGAATTTCAACTTCTAGATAAATAAATATTTTGGGTCAGGTCTTAAAAACACAGAAGTCCTTATTCGCGTGTTGTTTTTGGAACGTGCCCATGTCTTAGTGGAACTCTCATACCACAACAGCTGATGGAAGAAATAGAGAAATGTAACTTCATGTCTTGCCTTTGAGGGTCAGAAGGGAGTGGAGAGGAGGAGATGGGAGAAGATGGAGAAGGAGTAGACAGATCCAGTGACTGAGGTTTCGCTGAAGAGGAATTAGAAGAGCTTAGTAGTGACAGTACGTAGAAAAAGGACAGTGACAAATGACTGTGTCTAGAGCTAAAAATCCGATCATGCTAAAACAAACTTAGATAGCAGTTCAGATGGAGCTGCAACAAGCTGAGTGCCCCACATCCTGTCCCTCTTGTCCTTTTGTACTGGGAACAGATGTCACTTCTCCCTCAGCTGTTTTCTACTTTCAGAAAGAAGAACTTGGGCTCTGAACTTTTAATTCATTATTGCCCTCATAGGCTTCTCTATTCCTAGGCTGAAAGAGTGAGAGAGTAACTTCATTGTTATTCTTCTAATTATGAGTCGCTTCCTGTAGTGCCCGTGTAAGAGAGGCTGGTCTTTGCTAACTTGTTGGGCCTATATTGAACAATCCCTGTTGCCAAGATATTTAACCCTTTCCAATTTCCAACAGCACTCAAACAAAAGAAGTTTCTAGAGCAGAATACTCCTGTCTTCAGACTGATAAATCATTACTTTAGATTACAGACTGATAAATCTGTTGCTTTACAGGCAGAAGCAGATTGAAACCGTCTTTAAATATCAGAATTGGAAATTGATCTGGAAAAAAAAATTGAGAGCAGAGCAAACCTTTGGGATAAAGTGCTTAGCTTTTCATGCCAACAAAAGAGATAAGGTTTTGTTAAATATATTCATTTTAACAGGTGGTTTTGACAGTGCCAAAGATCTTTTATACATTCATGTTAGTGAACTATGTTTGTGTTGCAACATTCTTTATTCTCTTCCAGACTTCTTAAAATAAGAAGGCAAAGACTAAATGATCAGACACCCAGAACAGGCTTCTGGGATTTGGAAAAAAATCATGAATGGGAAAAATCATGTATGATTGGTGGGCAAGTGGAGGGTGTCTGTGTAGAACTGTGGTCACTCTGGGTTCAGGTTTGGCACTTTCATTCCATGAATGGGTGCCTCGGTGAAGTCCCAGTGTAGACCACAAATATTGTAATCAGAGATGGGACAGGCTGGTCAAAGCGGAGGTGTTTCTGGCTGACCAGAAGAGCTTCACAGAATTTTAACGAAGGCAGGTAGAAAGATTTGAATAAGAGGAATCCTTGAAACCTTGTAGTTGTATATGCAGACAATTAGGGAAGCATTGCCAGTTGATTTTCTTGGCAACTGAATAAAAAAAATTATAAAACACAGACAGGTTTAGGTCACATAGTAAGCTCATGGTTTTTAAGAGAGCCTGCAGTTATAAAACACCCTGCAATGGCTTTAATACACCATTAATTCTTTAAAAAATGCCAAATGAGAGTCAGACATATGATCAAGTCCTTATGTGATATAAACAGCCATAAGCTGATTGACTTCGTCTTGCAGAGTATTCCTTGGAGTTCTTTTCCTCCCTTATCCACCAAATTGCAAGAACTCGTGCAATTAAATGCTGTATCTCATAGAACAGTGAGATTCTTTTGCATACATTTTGTGCGATTACTATTATTTTGCTTCAGGCAGCCTTTCAAATGCTTGCAATAGGGGATTGTAGCAGTATGAAATCTGGTAGTGCTCTAGTGATTTGACACTGCTTTCACTGTGTTATCTTCTGTGAAACACTAACTTGTTCATGGGGAGACTGTAGAATATTGATCAGAGCGTAGAATCATTAACGCAAAGTAGTTTTCCACATCCTGCCACATAGCTGCTCATGCAGTTGATGTTCAACTTTGACAGTGTAACATTTGGGACGTGGAAGTTTGTTTTAATCAAATATTACAAAACAAAGGCCAAATCCATAGCTCCTGCAAATGCCCTGGCATTTACTAATTTCCGTTCAGCTGCATTGATTTTTCACTCTCTGAAGAACCTTGTCACTGAAGCTTATAAATTGAGATAAATACAATGTCTTACTACAGAGCTTTCCAGTGATCAGTTGGAAGCCTGAGGTCCCCTGGCTCCGCCTGGGTAATAAACTGCAGATGCTGGATGCCTCTCCACCTGATGAGCTGTCAATGTGCTGGATAGATGAGCTGTCAGGAAACTAAAAGAGGTTTCAGGTTGAAATGTTTCTTGACTTTTTTCCTTCATAAAAAAAAAAAAAAAAAAAAAAAAAAAAAAAAAATGATTCTGTGGAATGTCTTGATTTTACCAAATTATCTTTTTGTTTTTTTCCAACCAGTATCAATTCTAAGAGAAGTCAGAAGTCCTGTTTGTTCATCTGACTTTTAGAGTACTGCTACTATACTGCTTTTGAGCGAGGAGGGTTTTGGGGCTCAGCAACTAGAGATTGCTTGGTTGCATTGCACAGACAGTGTGGTTCAGCTGTGAGTCATGAGGCAGCAAGGAAACAGGGAGAGTTCAGTGGGTAGGGTAAAGGCCTTGAAGATTGACAAGTCATTGCTCAGGGACTCATTTCGGGATCCGTGAAACACTTGGCACTGCAGGATTTTAACGTATATGATTACAAGGTTCATGTTAAGTGGAAATCAACAAATGAAGTGGTTGTTTAAGTACAGAAAGCTAATGTAATAGACTGTGGCTATGTTTTTTTGAGTTTCTATTAAGGGGCTGATAGTGGAAAATGTGGCACAGATTAGGCATTGTGCTAGAGATAATAATTTCAAACACTTTACTCTGCTTTGATTTCTGTCTGCTACTGTCTTGGTCACAGTTAGGAAGTATTCATGTAAAGAACCCTAAGATGGAACTGGATCCTGCCTCTCTCAAAGACAATGGGAGCTATTCTGTTTATTTCATTAAGAGCTAGAGTGGGCCTTTAGGAATAGACAGTTTAATTATTACTAAAATTGAATGGATCAAGCCCACAGATTCTTTCCTCGGCTTTGAAAATTTCTCTGGTAAAGGCAAAGATGTTTTTAAACAGAACAGAGCATCTACAAAAAGCTTAAAAAGTTCCATCTCTAAATCTCTTCTTCAGGCACAAAGGTGACCCTAGCAGATATGCTTAGTAGCTAGCAGCCAGGATATGGTAAGTCTCACAGACATGCTCTTGGGCCAGTTGACAGCAGAAGAGAGTTCCCGTGTGAATGCTCAGTGCTCCATCTCGCTCTGTCGAGCCAATCCATTTCTTCAAAGACTAGACAGTGCTGAACTTAGTAACATGAAAAATGTGACTTTTAAAAATTCTATTTTAAGTCCACAGCTGGATTTTCAGTCAATTAGGATATTTCTTCTCTTGTACTTTCTGGTTAAAATATTACCTTAAATCAACCAGCTTATGTTTTAGTCCGCTCTTACGTTATGGAAATTCAAGTTTGCATTTTTATGACTTTTTAAGACCAAGATTTTCTTTATGAATTTTTTACATAATTTCTGCAATTGAGTAGTGATCAGGTCTGATGTTTCTCTTCTAAATATTGGCTGGTTCCTGCTAGAATGCGATACTCAGCCAAAGTATCAATTTTAATGTCAGTGAGATATTGCAAGTCCTCTGATAACTGCAAATTCCATCTAAAATGATCCCGACTTTGAAAAAAGTTATTAGCATTACAAGAGAGATCAAAAAAGCTTTTGGGGTCAAAATTAGCCTCTAGAACTGTATTTTGGTTTTCTGTTACAGGGCACGTAGGGTTGGTCTAGTTTTCCCAGGGTTTCAGTCAAACTGCAGCAGGCAATAGACTGCATTGCAAATTAGTGCATTTCCTTATAAAGCACAGAGTAAAATTTTACATCTTCTGCTACAAACGAATATGTCCTAACAGAATTCATTTTCTAACAGCATTTCCTTTTCCTCAGAGCAAAAATTAAGGGTGAAAAAAGTAAGGTGCGTAAGTAACGGTGGGTTCATAATCTGGAGAGATTGTCAGAGTTTCTTAGGTAGCCCATGCTCCTAACATGCCTCACCTGAACAGCTGCAGGACTATGCTTAAGAATCCACCTCTTGACATTTGTGAAGTAAATGCCACATACCGCTCTGTCACTACCTTCCTTCTTTATTGTTGACTGGGAAGTTTTTTGTGATGTATCAATGATGTCATCTCCAGGTCTAGGACTTCTTGATTTGGCTAATAACATTTTTCTCTTTCATTGATTGGAGACTGTTGTCTACATTGAGACTTTGGTGCTACAGATTACTGTATTTTGACAATTTGTTTACACATCCTGTCTGGGACAGTACTTTTACTGATAGCCGAGTGGCAGCTGGAAAAGTTGCACAGCCTTGGACTTGGACTATTTGGGGCCTGATCTACAGAGAATTGACACACATTTTATTGCATGTTTAAAGAAATGGAGCTATATTCTGCAGCACTCTGAAATGATAGTTTGAGGTAATAAGACTGACACTTAGTAGGTAACTTTGCTTCGCTTCATTTTCTCTGTACATGCCTAGAAAGAGAAAGTGAGAAGTGGTGGAGGAGGAGAGGTAGAGAATCTGACCTGTTTTGTGTCAGTCTGCAGAGTGAAGGTCCAGCGCTCCAAAATGTTTAAGCTGTTAGATGCCTCCTTTCTGGGTAAGAAGCATTGCTTCTTTTGCTGAAAGTGATGTGGTGTCTTCATAGTTGCTGTAAGCAATCCATGACAGATATCTAACCTCCTCTTCTGTGAGTCAACTTCCAGAAAAACACTGCATCAGGAATACCAGGTGGCATGTGGATACCATTTGAGGGAAGGTGTATTTATTACCCCTTCAGTGTATTCATGAGGAAACTTCTCAGAAAACATTTCTGCTGTTCCAGCTTTGTTAATTTTGCCTGATTATTAAACCATCAGTGTTTGTAATACTGTAGGTTGCCAAACAGTGAACAAGGTTTTGGCGTGGTCTCTCATCTTTTTTTACTTTATACTGGCAAGTATTTAATTGATTGGGAGTTAGTCCAACGTACACTGCCCTTCCCATTATTGACTGCTGGAGCAGCCAGCATGTTTTGTAACTGCCTGTTTTAAAGACCGACAACTGCATTTGAAGTGTATAGTCTGTATTTTGTCAGCTGCAGCAGGGAAACATCTTTGGAACTAGATCACATAATGCACAGACCTGATAGATGGACTCAATTAAATCAACAATAATATAGCAGTTGGCACACTCAGTGTAACTGCTCTGATCCCACTCTAAAATTTTTCCAAATCCTTTTTATTCTCCAAGCCTCTGATCAAAACTTTAGGCCCTTTATAACCCTAATTCAAACATCACTTCAGAGGTTAACACATTTGAACTCCCAAAGCAATGCTTTTAACTTCTATCCTGTGGTCAATAAGAGGCTAAGTCTATCTATAAACAGTGTCAGATGGTGTCTCACACATTGCACTTAAGAAACCTTATTCCTGATAGTTCCTTGACCTTGGTGGCCTTGCAGACTGCCCAGCTTAAATGACACTGAACAGGATACCAACAGAGAGATCACATGGTTGGTACTGTAAAGCTGACAGCAAAATGACAGCACTCAGGGTTTGAGGAAGGAGGCAAGAGAGCACCTGAGGGAAGTGAACAATTCAGTCTGTCCCAAAGCAGCAGGTTAAGATAATTATAGGAAATATTATGGCCATATCCCTATTTTATTTTTTTTTCTTCTGTTAACCATATGTTAGCTACATGCACATATTCTCAGGAATCAGAAAAGAAGATTTGTTCCTGGTGGTTCCTCTTTCCCTTTTATGCTTGGTAGTGTTGTAACTTACAATAATGCTAGGAATTACTTGGACCAGAAACAGTATTACTGTAGAGCAACACCCTCACTGGCAAAGGCTAGATCTTCAGCTGGTATAAATATGGAAAAATTTTGTGACATCTGTGGGTATTAAGTTAGTTTGTGCTAGCTGAGGATCTGGTCCAAAGAAGCAAAAAGAGGAATTCAGCATTCAGTTCATATTACAAATCCTCTACAAGAAAAGTGACTACAAGCATGCTAAAGCTGACACCACATGAGAGGATTCAGGTTTGTTATTTCAAGGCACTTGGTTACTAAACAAAGCTGTTCACAATGTAGTGTGAAGCGTACCAGCATCCAAGACTGAAGAGATACGTTTTTTCATTGTGGTTGCTTTGATGAGGATGACAGCACAAAACATGGAGCAAGGTGGAGTCAAGCCCTTTTCATACTTCCGAGAGCACTGTCTTGGAAAGTGCTGGATGTAAACCCTCCATGTACAACTTCTATCCCTAGATCACATGCCAGATTTGTACTGGGTGATTTGTGCCAGTTGCAAATACCATTTTCTACAGCTGATGTGCTCCTACTGTAGATGCAGCCCCTTAGCAAAGCTCTGTCATATATCCTTTTGCTGAGAGCTGAACTAAAACACAGGCAGTTTTGCTGCTATAAATAAGGCTGTAGAGGCAGCTTCTGAAACCCAGCTGTGTTCATCAGAATCATTTCCCTTCATTCACCTGATGGATCTCGCTCTGTTGACACAAGTCTGTATTACACATGAAGCCTACAATCTATTTCTAGGCTCTTGAGCACTTAAAATATTTATTACACATGCCTCCGTTCCACAAAGGCATATATTTGTTCTGTTATATATTGTGGGAACAACTTGAACATGCAGTACATAAAAGTTTTCATATGCTGAGCTGGTGGGAAGGATGGGAGTAGTGGAAGATACATCTCTGCCATGCTGACATATTTCAAAGTCTCCTATTTCTTAGGGTTCACAAATGCAAATCATTTGATCACTGAGCTGTCATAGATCATGTTTGCAGAGCATGGGACTGTGAAAATGATAGATTTTTATTTTATAAGCTTCTTCCTCTGATTGAACCGCGTGAGATCTGTGAACTCTTCAGATTTAGTTCATTGGAAAGAATCAAAGCATCCAGGGGGACTATGTGACAGAAAAATAGGGATTTCTTTCCGAGCTGCAAAATACTTCCAAACTGCATACAATGTCTGTCTGTCTGTTTGTGGGTGAAGGGAATGAACATGGAACATCAGACACACAAGTTTCAGAAATGACTGAATGTGAGATTAGCAGGTTAAAGACAGTTACATTTTGAATCAAGGTCTTATGATGGCAACTATTGGCCAAACTTAAAGTGATGAGCAGAAGAGTGTGGTGATTATCTTCTCTTTCAAGGATAAAATTTGAAGATGCTTAATGAAGATGCTGTAATTTTTAGGTATTTTTCCCTCCTCTGTGCTACTTCATATTTATTCTGCATTGGGTAACAATAGTTAGCATAATTTGAGTTATTTCTTCTTTGAATATAGTTGCCCAGAAATTCTTTCTGTAGTTGATGCTGTCAGAGGCAGGTAAACTGTTTATACAGCTGATTCCTGTTTAGTAGGTATAATGTTACTGTTATTTTGTAGGAAAACAGTGAAGTTTTCATTTAACTATGAGTTTATTTTCTTAGGGAGTAGTTGAAATGCTTAAATAATAGTAAATATCTGGTTTTGGTTTTTCCAGCTATTTTACTTTTGGAAAACCTCATTTCCAAATATCTTTAGTGATGTTTGCTTGTGGGAAATTTTCAAAGATGTAACGTTTGACTTTGCATGTGTCCCCAGAGTTTTGAAAAAATCTTTTTGAAATGTCTTCAATTTATTCCCCAAATGGAGAAACAGCAATATTTTTATCACCTGATTAATCTTTAACGTGTTACTCATGACCAAATGACAGGTTCATTGATCAATTCTTTTTTTTTTATAAACATTGTTTAAACATCACTTTTAAATGGAAAAGATAGACCAAACAATCTGATAAGGATTCCTGGTTGTGTACACTGCATGTCTCCTTGTAATTGCAGAGCTCTGGACTCACTGGTTGCAGTACCTTTATTATTAATAACATAAATAGACTCTCCATTTTGTGTTTCTGTTAATTCTCTGCTGGATTGAATTCAGCATGTGATTTGGTACTTCTTTGGCTATAACCTGTACCTAGATCATCTGTGTGTCCACCTCCAAATTCACTCCTTTTTGCTGAAAGGGTACGTGGAGCACAGGGGTGCATTGTGTTCCCTGTCATCTGGGCATGTTCTGTAGTGCACAAATAAAAGGTGTATCACACCACAGCAATCTCTCAGAAGATCAGAGGGCTGTTGTGCAAACTATTTTCTGAACAAATAAAAAAATATATGCCTGTAAACACTGACAATCAGAACAAAGATTGGGAGAAAAGTGTTATCATCTCTTATTTATTCTTAAAATGGCATGGTAAAGAGAGCCCATAACTCCATCATCTCATTGATATGAAGCAGTCTTATTTCAGTGTTTGAAATGAAACTCTGGTCAGACTAATCACTTAGTTACAGGACAACCTTTTCCCTTTTGAGTGTATTTTTCTCAGTTCTTTCATTTTGCACTGGCCAAGTTCACAATTGAAAACAGCATTGCAGGAGCTAGAGAGATACAGGACTTTGAGAAGGATTTTGGTCTGTTCCTAGGGCTTTCTTTTCTTCAAGATGAGCTTATGAGTTTTGAACTCCTCTCTAATGAGCACTATGAATTTGCTAGAAACAAGAGCTTTATTTTTCCTTAGTGTGTGAAGGTTAGACCTGACCTAGGATACATGACTTCAGTGCTGCTCCATGGTCTGTGTTCAGTGGGGATGGGTCAAGTCAAGTAACAGCAGCTATATATGAATGACAGAGATAGCTGGACTTCCCCAGGAGGGGAGGAAGGTTTCAACCATACAAGATAAGTGTAAAATGTTTTTCTCACTAGGGAACTCAAAATAAACACTGTGACAGTCCTCATCCCATGGTACCTTATTGCTTGAGAAAATGCAAAGTACCAGCTATAAGCTGGCCTGGAATTCCCCTCTTGATGCTTTAAGCATTTCCTTGATGAGTGGAGGAGAGATTTGATTGTCTGTATCTTTGAAAGGTGATAGAATTACTCCAGAAAAGCATGTGCCAATTACACGCATTAATGTCTCCAGGAAAAAACAATTCTCGGCTGAGGATATTGTGCAGACAACATCTCCCATCACAGCACAGAGCACAAAATGGGATAGCAGGGTCTGACATGAGCAAGCGATAACCAAAGGGAGATAGATACCTGCAGTGTCTTGTGAACTTTCCAGGGCCTGTCACTGAGAGGCAAAGGCTGTTTAGCGGATGAAGCTGATGTCTCTGAATCCCTGACCTCAACAGATTTTGCCTTTGTTACATAAGAGTGAGAGCGCTGCCTCTAAAATAAGAAAGCAGAAGTTATTGTGATCACTTCTGACAGCTACACGCAGAAGTTACACAGGAACATTTGACCTCTGGTTGTTTTGAACAGCGAGGACTCCGTTTTACATATTGGGCCTTTGAAGAGTACCCAAAATTTGCCTTTTGTTGTGAAAATTGTATACCTGTGAAAAGATTGAGTGTAATTATGTTCTGTATTGACATCTAAAGTGACTATTATGTACTGTCTGGCCTTTTATATAATAGTAAGAATGAGCACAAATACAGATAGAAGTTCCTACCCTTTTTGTCTCGTTTCCTAGAAAGTTGCACTGGAGGTAAATTAACCAAAAGGAAAAATCCTGGGATCTGGCCCTTTGCTGGCACATTTCAATATAGATACGAACGTACATCGGTTCAGCATCTGATCACTTCTTCCAGGAGAATAAGGGGCTTATGTACAACACCAAGGGTCTGTAAGCCTTCAAAACACTGGCAAAAGCCAACAAATTGCAATTAGAATGAGAGAATTGTTGAAAACTGAACTTCAGAAGCAACTACAAGTGTAGCAGATAAAACTCTTCCCTTTTTTTGCTTGAAGTCTCTTGGTCAGTGTCAGAGGAAAGCAACTCATCCTGAGACACTTCGCTGCTATCCTGTGTTATGTTCCAGAGGGGTGGCTGTTTAGTCCAGGATACTGGCATGGCTTGATGGGGCAGGCTCGCCCTTTGTAGTGTTTACATCTGTTTTACCCCATGAAGGATTTCCGGAGAAGAGTGATGGCCATAAGAGGCAGCCTGTTCTACCTGTTTACACCCCTTGGTATAGCTCCAGTTGTGGGCAGTGCTTCGTTGCTTCGTTCTCCCTTTGAGATGCAGAGATTGGGTTAGTCTTAAGAGATTCAGTGGGCAGTGAAACGCAAATATATCTGCCCTTGGCTTGCGTGACTTGACAAAGCTGAATTGCCTTCAGTGAAGTTGTGTGAGTTTATAGCTGAAGAACTGGCCCAATAGGACATGAAGAGCTTCCTACTGCAGATGAAGCAATTCACCACCCACTTCTATTATTAGCAGCTGAAGGCTTTTTGAATCAGGAAGAATGGCAAAATTGACTTCCTTTTTGTTGGGCTCTGAAGTAAAAAAAGAGCTGTTGTCATGAGCAATGTTGAAAAATACCTCCTGATTTTGAGAAAATATACAGCTCTTGACTTAATGGATTAATTATTTACCAGCATATTAAGTGGCCATTGCTGCTGATGGTGAATGTTAATATATATTAAGCTGGGAGATTAATTCAGGGAAATGACAACAAGTTTCTGAAAATTACATTAAAGCTCTGGAGTGACCTGTACTATGATATGACATGAACTGGGACCAAGAGCCTGAGAATCTGAATTCAATTTGTGACTCTGTCACTGACACTCTGTGTGACCTCAGGGAACTTATATAAGCTCTGTGTACCCCATTTCCCCTTTGTTAATGGAGAAGAAAAGAAAAACTTTCTGTTTCTCATGTTTGCTGGCTTAGAGTTGGGGCCACTTGTTCGTTCTGTACTGCACTGAAAAGGATGATGCCCAAGTCTCTTTGTGAGGGACCCAGGGCTTTACATAGAAGTCATTTTAAAAAGAACAAATTCTGTCGTATCTGGAATGTTGAATCCCAAAACAAAATTAGAACAAGGCAACTCTGGGCTTGTACACACAATACTGGTTTTTTAATTACTACTTCAATCATTAAATATTTATAAAACTGTATACAATGATGCTTACAAAATAAATAACTACATATTTTATTGTCACCAGCAAAGTGCTAAAAGGAGAAGAAAGGACATAATGCAGAGACCTTCTCCAGTGGGAGATCTCTTTGAAAGGCAGCTGCAGAATTGGGTCCAACATTTACCTAGTGCTGATCAATTTAAAGCACAAACTCTTCAAGTTTTCACAGTTGTAGGGACCAAATGCTGCCTTGCTCTGAAAGCACAAGGGTGCCGTTCTTCTTCTGCACTTCCACGAAGTGTTGGAAGTTCTCTTTTGTGATTTCCTTGTAGGCCTAAGCTCCCCGCTGGCTGGGCTTGGGAGTCACAGCTCTGTGCCACTTGAAACTGCGTTGCCTGTGATCCAGCAAGTTGTATGTTTTCTCTTGAGGCCTGGGTGTTTAAGAGACATGTCTTCTTTCTCTTCAGAGATGCAAAATAGCTGAGTAGGGCGACCTAAGACAGTATATCATGAGATTCCCTTGGATTCACAATTGTCCGTCCACCCTGGATACAGATGGTAAGGGATGAGAGTAAATCCCTGAGGGTGAAGACCCATATGCCTGTGTGTGTTTGCCAGTCGTACAGAGGGTCACCTGCTGCAGTACCTCTTTAAAAACTTATCATTAAGACCGTCTCCTTTGTGAACGCTCTCATTATCATTTCATTGTGCTGTGCAGTTCTGGCCTGGCACAATGAATATTGACTTCATGCTTGCTTTTCTAATTGAATTACAGGGGAGCAGGCTGAGCCACTGAAGTTTCCTGCCTGCAGTCCTGCTTCCCTGGCAGCCAACTGAATAGAGGATGAAAGAAAAGCTGTTTGCTTGGGCATTATGGATAACAGAGACCTGTCACAAAACTGCTACAATGATTTATTAAAAGACAGAGGAAAATGGGAAAGAAAGAGTCTTGCTCACTTTCAGCACCAGCTGCTTGCTTTGCTTGCCTTCTTTCCTTTCTCTTTTTCTTTCTTTTTCTTTTGTCTCTTTCCCTTTAGCAGCACTTTCTTGCTTTCTCTTTCATCCTCTCTTTCTTTCTTCCTCTCCCTCCCCTTCTCTCTTTCTCTTTCCCTTTCTACCCTTCCTGATCTTCCCTTGCCTTATTAAAAATAGAAAGAAAAAGTCAGAAAAATACACATTGTTTGAGCAAATGCTTCAAGCAAAAGACATAATTCTCCAATCCTTAAATAATGTTCCTTGCCTAAGACAGGTGTGTTTATCATTATGGTCAACTCGTAACAAAGAATACAAGCATGTCACTGTAACTGCTCCAGCAAACAACATCCCATAAATGTCTGTACAGTGTTAGTGAGTCTTATTTAGGAGAGCACACTGGAAAAAAACCCCGGACTCCGTAGTTTACCTTTTCTTGCATTGAATTTGTCAGACTCTTACTGATGTAAACAGGAGTGGAGTAAAGCCAAGTGTCAGTGGCTTTGAAAATACCACCTTATATTATGTAGTTAGCCAGCAGTTCAATTTACAGTGGTGCTGCACGATGGGGAAGCTCTAAGGGCTGTTCATGGAACTGCTTTTACCAGAGCTCTGCTCGTCGTGCTTTATCAACATGGGGATCATGGTCTTGTGTTGGGTCATTTTTCACTTTTTATCTAGTTCACACTTGCTCTTTTTTTTTGTTTTGTTTTGTTAACTTTAAAAAAAGTTTGGTTCTGCTTAAACAATAAGATCAAGATATATAATTTTACTGAGTTTCTTAAGTAAAATGTTTATCTCAAGGCTGTTGGACTAGAACAACACTTGTTTGTGGTTTGTTTTTTTTTTCATTAAAACCTGTGGTAGTTTATATTCCTTATGGCTTATCAAAGGTGGCATTTCTGAAGTTTGGGTGGGGACAGAAAAGGACTTCATACACAGCTCTGGTTAGGGATAGGCCAGATCAAAAAGTTTCTGTCCAGGCTGTGGCCTAATGAGAAGCTGGGCTTTCCCATGAGAATTTGGGAAGAAGGCCGGCCTCCTTTCAATGTCTGCTTCCTTGGATACATTTTCACTCCTTCAAACCAGCAGATTTTAGCCCAGAGAAAGCTGTGTGCCCTTCCATCTCCAGCTGGACTGCATCCTTCGTTCTCTATAATGCAGCAACTCATCCATTGGCTGAGGATCCTTCATGCTCACTTGCCTCCATGGCACTGTGGGTCAGCCTGTGCTGCCCCTCTGTCTCCAGAGAGAAGCTGTGGTGCAGAGCTCACCTTCCTGCTCTCGTGTTTCTTGAAGCACAAGAAGAAGGATTTGATTCTCCATCAGCCTCAGTCTAACTTGGTTATTTGTTACAGTGTAGAGGGCAGAGGTTTCATCACATAATGCTCGTCTTGGGATTCTCTTAGGCACACGTATCAGAAGTGATACGAGCGTGCTACACACCTAGTAGTTTGTTGCCATCTCCATCTGAGACTGTTTACAGGCAGAACCAAGAGTAAGGAACACTTAGCAGCTGTTTATTTTAGTGTATGGATCTGCAAATCATAGATAATCGTGTAGGATATTCTGAGGAAAAATAAATGGGTTGTTAAAGGTATTATGGTCTTACCATTGATCATAAATCTGTTTTACTTTAAGTTTGATACACTTTTGATTAAAAAAATAAAAAACAAGAGGATAGTGTTGAGCAGTTTTCAAATAACTTATTCAGAGCTGACTTTTCTTAAGGCTTTCTTTCCAATCCCAGATTATTACCTAACTGTATACTTTTCTGGTCATGTCATTTTATCTTCCCTGATTCCCTGTCTATCTTGTTGTTCTATATTATTTACTTTCTCTGTTTTTATGGCCTTTCACTTTACTTTTCACATTTTTTAAAATCTTCTTTTGTCCAATTCTAGTTAGCCTCAGCATGGAAGGTTGAAATAAATTACTACAGAAAAATCTTACTTTTCAGTGGCTGGCATTTTCCTTAATGCTGATTTAACTCTTCTCAGTGATTAATCAGGAAGTAATCGTTGTTTGGAATAAGTTTATTGGTGACTGCTCTTTGGTAGCCACTAAGCTGTTGGCAAATAAAAGGGAGGGTTTTTTTAGCGACCTCATTGAAGATAGAGCAACAGGTAGATTTATTCTCAGGTTTACATGACTTGAAAGGGTAAACATGAACCTTCAGCAAACATTTTGTATTTTAAGGAACCCTTCCATGGGGCTTATGTGTTAGGTAGGTACACTTTAGGTTGAAGTGGAATGCCTATTGACTGAAGTTGAAGTGCCTTGTAATTTAATAAATTACTTTCTGACATTTGAATGTTTAATATTTGTTTGGAAATAGTAGCTGTTCATTCTTTGCTCTGTCTTCTCCAGTGCCTGAGTTTTGCAGCTCTCTACTGTGTCATCAGTAAATCAATTCCAATTTCTCAGTCCTCTACTATTTATTTCCCTGCCTTGTCTAGTTTGTTTTTAAGTCTTATGCTGTACTGTTCATCAAGCACTTGTCAGTCAAATACTTGTACTGTGAGATCCCCATTTCAGTTGCTGCCCTAAAATATGATCAGTTAATGTCATTGTAGTAGGATGCTGTTTTGTGCAGTGTATCACATAGGTATTTTATACCTTAGATATATATAATTTCTTTTACGTTGTAACACCAACAAATAGCAGTGTAAGCAATTGTGTTATAGGGTGCAGGCACACTCACACAGCAACAGCCAGGTCTGTGGGCTGTATTGAGATGCAGACTTATGTAGCCTTCCCTACCTACAGCTAGATACATTTCAAAGATTGTATGTGCCAGGGAGTTATGGTCACCTAACAGAAAACTTCTTTATGCAAGTAAAAGGATTAATTTCTTCAGTCAGTGCTGCAACTGGAACCTCAATTGGTACTGGAATTGGTACTGTTTTCATAGGGGCTTGACTGCCTTACTGGTTACAGACTCTGGTAAAACTCCTCTTAACTTTACTAGGACCAGGATTTCATCCACCTGTTTCGGAATTTCTGTAAAGAAAGGCTATTAGCCGTGTATAAATATATATCTGGGATCAAAATGTAGTTATTAGCACCTAGGATTTAAAAGCCATGGCATGAGAATCGTAAGCAATTAATGCGCTGAAAAATGGTATTAACAATTTCTCTCAGCAGTGTGAGCAGCCAAGTAAAAGATAACAATCTTTCACCATATTTATCTTAGCTATGGCATAGATTGAAGAATTGAATGTAGTTTTTTTCATGGCTAACTTGTTGGCTTGAGTAACAATTGATCCTTTGAAGCAACACAAATGATTCTGACCTTTTGCTTAGATTTGAGGTCACTGTAGAAAGGAAGTTTATAAGCCACCTACACACTATTTCCGCCTGGAACTGGAGAGAGAATCTCACTAGATTACAGGCATTTCAAACCCATGAACCAGCTTAACTTTGCAATTCATTGGATGAAGCTCAAGACAGGAACTGCTTTGTGTGGCATTCTCACATTAAGACTGGTACCCATAAATCAAGATGAATGTCTTTCTGAATGACTTGCTACAGTTCAGCCACAAGATCTGGGCTTGAGGCAGTGACCACTAAGTGAAGTGCTTCAGCCTATGGTATTCAGAAGGTCAGGTCTGAAGAGCATGATGCTTCCTCAAAATTCTGTGAAATTTTGCATTGTATATTATTCTGTACAATGGAAGTGTGCACAAAACAGAAGATTTTTAATTGCTAGTAATTTATTTTCAGCAATGGAGATCATTGTGACGTCCCAAAGTTTGGTACATTTTCTGGATACATAAGGAAAAAAAAAAATCCTTCAGCTTTGAAAAGCACAATGTTTTGACCAGTTCTTCTTTACGTTGGCAGGGATCCTATGCTAGAGTGAGTCCCCTGAAAGGCGACCGAATTGCCCACCACAGACAACTATGATGAATAACATTCCCTGCCTTTACAAAAAGCATTGCTTACAGTACCCCATATAATCCCAGCAGCCTGCAATATGTTGTGCATTTGTTTTTTATTTGGTTTTTACAAGCAATTATTGCCATTCGGCAAAATTAATCCTTGTGAGCTAGGTTATACTTTGTCAAGTCAAGACTCCAGCTGCCTGAGTATGAGTCTGCTTTGCTCATTCTGGCAGCAATTGTGAGTAACACGTTGGATAAACCACTTCTGTGAATGAACCAGGAACTGGGCTGTCAGGTGCTGGCCCAGTCTGTTACTGACCTGATTGAATGATCTTAAACATGTAACTTCCTTCCTTCCTTCCTTCCTTCCTTCCTTCCTTCCTTCCTTCCTTCCTTCCTTCCTTCCTTCCTTCCTTCCTTC
>WUAM01000423.1:3057782-3102612 GCA_024336885.1 Actenoides hombroni | reverse complement strand
AATACGTCTTCTTTAATTTAAGAGGCTTTGCTCAGCTGGGTAGTGCTAAATGTGTACAATGTCCCACTCCGAACAGGCAGGTTGAAAAAAAAGGAAGGGGGAAAAAAAAAAAGAAAAAAAAAAAAAAGCAACAGAGCTCCCTAAATGGTAATTCAACTTAATTTTTTAACAAGACTGTTTTGGTTTCAGAGTGATTCCATGACCTACAGCAAAGATCAAAGTGCTGCCATACTGGTGAGTCTCATATAGGCAGAGTACTACTGCGTGTGCTGTGGCAGGCTCTGCAGGGTTTAAAAGACTGAGCAACCAGGTGCTTCGTTTCCCACTGTATCAGTGCTGCTGGACTGACTGGATGCTCGGGTCCTTTAGCACCATAGCCCACAGCTTAGTCAGGACCAGGAGAGGTACAGAGAAGGTGTGAGAGAATAGAAAGCAAAGGTTTTTCGGTGTTTGAAAGATTGTCTGCATTTAACTTTTTGGGCCATTAGTTAAATATTTGTAGCTCTTCTAGGTGGTTCTATACTGTTTAGTTATCATTTTTTTTGTCTAATGGACTTGGGTTAGTACTCAATAGGAATGACATCTTGTAATCAGAAGAACTATTCCTTTTCACACTAAAGGGAAGAGCTGGCTCTGCGCACCTTGTGTCTGTTACATTAAAGCAACAAGCTGGAGAACAATCTGTGGTATCACTATCTTGGTACATATTGTAAGCAATCCCAACAGTGGTGCTTATATTACTCTGTACCCCTTCCAATCATTTCTCAGGGGAGCATTTCAAGACACAAAGACTGGAGAATTTTAGAGAAGCTGATGCGTTTTTCAGTATACATGAAAACCAGTTCGATACTGGCATAGAATTGCTCCACGCTTAGACCATTTATTAAAGTCTAGACGCAACATAAAAGCATGTAAATTGGTTCCAGTTGTCTCTAGTAAAAACTTCAGCTTGAGCTGGAAATTGATTGGTGAATCTTTTAGCGTAATTAAAATTGACTGTTAAAGTTTCTCCCATTTAATTGGTAACACTTACTTTAGAAGTCAGTGAGTTAAGATTCTTGCTGGATCATTTAAAGGAGTTCCTGTGTACATGATCACAACTCAAATGTAGTTTTATGGAGAGGTTTACAGTTATGTTCCACCCTGGTGGTCTTTCATCCTGTATCTTTCCTATTTAAGATTTATGCTGTCATTCACCACAGCCTAGTAGTGTTTTGATAAAAATGAAACGATTGCTGACGCATTTCAGACTGAAAGCTGGTGGTATTTTGAAGCTTTCAGTAAGCTGATCTGAAATACTGTGCTGCTCAAAGCCCATGTCTCCCTGCAAGTCTTCATTATTAATTCCAGCATTTGTTAGTCATTTTTGCATGGATTCCGATCGGCACCTACAACCACTCTCTGAGTGCCCTGCCAGTGGTGTTATTCAGTGTGCCTAATAGCTGTCCCATGCAGACTTCTCCATTATTTCTGTAGGAGGAGAAATGTGTGCAGCATAGTCTTCTGGGTTAGATTTTTTAGAATTACATAGGTTTAAAGTTACACAGGTTGCCACATTTTCTGATAAAACCTGTTCAAAAAAGCACATCTTATCCTCTGAGTACCAGACAGCTAGGGTGCTAGTGACTTTTAGCTCCTTAAGGATATCCTTCCACAGTCTTGGTACAGACCCAGTTCTGAAGGTTGGTGTTATTCAGGATGGCTCTTCCGGACATACTTAGCTCTCTTTAAATATAAGCTGTCTTGTCCTGACTAGCCATGGACTTAATCACAGCATTAACTGCTCTCCTGAATCAGGAACTAGAGATACCCTTAATTCTCCCCACAGTCACAGTATTTTTAGTGCATCACATCCAGTGCTTATCATTAGTAAAATGGAAATATGTCAGGGGATCGTATTACAGCCACTGTTAGGTGTACTACAGAAGTATTGTCACCAACTAGACTTAAGATGCAGAGCTTTTGTAACAGCAATTAATATCATACAGAAGAGACAGAAAGACACTCAGGTTACTTGGCTGGAGGGTGATGTACTTACACAGAGAGAATTTTCGAGGATGCTGTTAGTTACTTGACAACATTTGGTGATGCGTGTGAAATCCTGCAAGGTGTGATAGAAAGTGTTTAGTGAAGCTTGTTAGCTAGCCATCACAACCATGAAAACCAAGGCCAGTTAAACTTTTACACACCTTAGTGTCCCTGCTAACACGTGCACATGTGTGTAAACAGGGATCTTAAACACTTCCTGTGCCACTGTGATGGGTTCAGCAGTGTTTGGTGATCAAGAGATCAAGCTTAGTGCTCCATGCAGCTATTAGAAAGGAAGCACAGTGTCACCTGGACTGGTGCCAGGGCATCCTGAGGTCAAGTCCTGAAAGTTTAAGAGGTGTTCAAGAATAACATGTGTGTCTGATCCCAAGCTATCGAAATCACTAGGGATATTTTGTTAGTAACAGTGGATTGCAGGTGGGTGGTGCGGGTCGGTCAGGCCAGGTAAGTCAGTGTCCTCTGTTGCAGCTGATTCTAACATAAACATTTCAGAGTGATGTAAGGTGTAGTTTAGTGTTAAATGAGTGCTTAAATACTCTTGTGAGTCATTCTGCCATCCTGAACCCATGGCCTCTGGTAACAGAATTCCAGAGTTGTGAAAATTAGATCAGAAATAATTTTCATTATGTGAAGGTTAAGCAGCCTAAATAGTCCTTGCTAGACCTGCTGTATACTGAAGTGCTTGTATTCCATAACAGTTACGTGCATTATGCCATACTGTGTTCCTTTTGAAGCCACACAGACAAATCCTAGCCTCAGTTTCAAGCCACCAAACTACAAAGAAGTGATGACTCAAAAAAATATTTAAGTACCCTATGTTGAGATGTATGTGCCATTTATACAGGCACAGTTGTCTTTTGTTACTTCCACCAACTAAAAAAAGATATTTCTTTAGTAAGTTACAATAACATCTTTATACCTGTCAGTTAAAACAATGGTAAGAAAGGGAACCCAGGTATTACCATGGACAGAATTTAGGCCTGTAATTTTAACACTCCTGTAAAATTTATCAAGAGGGATTTTTGAAGGAGATTTGTTTCTTCTCTTGCTCGTGCCATTGCAAGGTTATTCCTAGTAGCTGCCTCATGGCTGTCTCTCCTTTTCTGTATGTACATTGATATATGTTCATATACAGAATCATAGAATGAATTGGGTTGGAAGGGACCTTTGAAGATCATCTAGTCCAGCCCATAGACACACACACACTTAAAGACATGCTCTCACACTTACATACTTACAGCATTGAGCTGTTGTACACAGAATAAAGAATTATTTCAGCTCTGCAGAGGGATAAACACAAAGGCTGTGTGACAATATAAAGGCTCTGCCATCCTTGACAATGACCCCTTAGTTACTCAGCGTCTGAGTGGAATCTTTTTGGCTTTAAAATCTATCCCTAATATATGAAGAGTGCTCCTTGACTTGGCCATTTGCTTTTGACAGAGGATCAGTGGGAGAAAGTAGTGATAAGCATGCCCAAAGAGATTGCTTTGAGCATATTTGATTTGCTTTTCATGTATGCAGCACGATCCAATTCCTTTAAAGCAGTAAGGTCATTTAAGTGTGCCATGCCAGAGGTTTGCCTTTTTCCCCTCGTTCAGTTTCTTAAATCTTATTGTCAACCATGTTCCCTTTGACTAGCAGAGCAGCTGCTTGGGGTCTGCTTGTGTGGTTATAATCCCATTAAAAACCCCTCCATTATGTTACTAATATTATAAAGAAATGAGTCACCTGGGATTAATGGTTGATTCTTCTCCCAGGATGTACTGTACTGAACCAGAATTATTCCAGAACCACCAGCTTGTTAGATACAACCAGTTGCATTTGTCATGGTGCCAAATTGGCTGAAATAGATTAGCAATTAATGCAGAACATGCTTTCCTATGTTTGCAAAGTGCTTGTAATCATCACTGGCAATCATATTCTCATCAGCTCTTTCCTGATAGTGCTGAGATGGCAGATATGCTGGGGCTGTGAGAGTTTATGGTTTTTCATGGGAAATGTGAAAGGCATTAAAAGAACATCCTGACAGAGCAGGTGAGGAATCTGAAAAAAAAGAGCCCTTAAAAGCCATTTCAAAAGATGTCAGCGTGTAGGTTTTTCTCAGCCATTTCCAAGCATGCAAAGCTCCGGAAGACAAAGTAACTGTTGGGAGGGAGATTTGTAAAATCACTGAATACATCTGGGCTGTGATTTATAGATGTGACTGCAACCATAGGGACACTTCTGAGGTCACTTTAGACTGGTAGAGTGGGGTACTGTTAACAACAAAGCAGAGACCATGCTTTGCTAAGGCCACAAAACTCACCTGGGATGTCTGAGTAAGTGCTTGGGCATTTATCCTGTGGTGAGGTTTGTGCTGCTACTGGCTTTATGTGGCTGTCAGTACTTTATTGGGCTACTCCAAGAAGAGTTGCAGTGACTCTGCCAGGTTTCATTGTCTCTCTTTGTGCAACCTCAATTTACAGGCAGGGTCTTTTTCATTTTCAGCATCATCTGAGGTTTTACCAGCAGTCTGCCTCTCTGTGAGAGGAATCTCTGACCTGCTGCAAAGAATTTTTTTTCTGGGACCTTAGTAAAGCCTGATTATCACCCCAAAACTTCTCTCTTTTTATCCAGCATGACCAGCTTCAGAGCAAGAGGCTTCTTACAGCTTCAGCCACCTGGAAAGATTTTATCTCCTCATCAGCTCTCTATCTCAGTTGAAATTGTATCTCTCTTTCCTTGACTCTGTTTTGTAAGTTCATTCTGCTCCTGCTCTGTGCTTCCATCTATATTTATAGCATTTGTTTTGTAAAGCATTTTCAAATCCAGGATTGGGGGGATTTTATTTTCTTTTAAGGGATGTTGTAGGATGAGCTCAACCTGCATTGAACTGTGTTCTGAATAAGAGGTAGAATAACCTTCTGCAGAAGTCAGTGAGCTACTGGTTAATAGGTATGAGTGTAATAATCCCCTTTGAGGTGGGCCTTAACCCTGGGCAGGTCACAGAATTGCGATGTGCTTCACTTTAGCTACATTAAATGTGTAGTTTTCCTGGTTGTTGGGACAAAGACTGTGATACACGTGTTTCACGAGTGCCTAGTACAATGGCACGGGCTCCACACCTAACTATTCCTGAGCTCATAGAATCATAGAATGGTTAGGGCTGGAAGGTCCTCCGAAGGTCATCTAGTCCAGCCCCCCTGCAGTGAGCAGGGATACCCTCAACTAGACCACGCTGCTCATAGCCTTGTCCAACCTCACCTTGAATATCTCCAGGGATGAGGCCTCAACCACCTCCCTGGGTAGCCTATTCCACCTTTCTACCACCCTCAATGTAAAGAACTTTTTCCTGATATCCAATCTAAATCTACTCTTCTCTAATTTAAACCCATTACCCCTCGTCCTTTCACTACAGGCCTTGTAAACAGCCCCTCTCCAGCCTTCCTGTAGGCCCCCTTTGGGTACTGGAAGGTCGCTAGTAGGTCTCCCTGGAGCCTTCTCTTCCCCAGGCTGAACAACCCCAGCTCCCTCAGCCTGTCCTCATAGGAGAGGTGTTCCAGCCCTCTGATCATCTTTGTGGTCCTCCTCTGGAGCTGCTCCATCAGGTCCATGTCTTTCCTGTGTTGAGGGCTCCAGAGCTGGACTCAGTACTACAGGTGAGGTCTCACCAGAGCACAGTAGAGGGGCAGAATCACCTCCCTCGATCTGCTGGCCACACTTCTCTTGATGCAGCCCAGGATGCAATTGGTCTTCTGGGCTTCAAGCGCACACTGTTTGCTCATGTCTAGCTTCTCATCCACCAACACCCTCAAGTCCTTTTCCGCAGTTCTGCTTTCCAGCACCTCGTCTCCCAGCCTGGACTGATAGTGAGGGTTGTTCTGACCCAGGTGCAGGACCCTGCACTTAGTCTTGAACCTCATGAGGTTCATCTGGGCCCACCTCTCCAGCTTACCCAGATCCCTCTGGATGATATCCCATCCCTCCAGCCTGTCAACAGCACCGCTCAGTTGTGGCTGTCAGCTCCTCTGAAGGCAAGAGGGACCAGGGAATAGTTATCCCTGTTCTGGGAAGCAGAACAGCTGAGACTAAGGAATGATCAGCCCGAGATGGCATACCTCAGGTGTCTGAGGGCTGAACACTGTGCTCGCAAAAGCAACTCCACTCTAAGAGTACCTGAGCTATGTAAACAGACTTGTCATATGAAAGTCCATCACTCTTGAATCTCTGTTTTTGATTCCTTCTAGCCATGCTTTTGTCCGTGCACGTTCCTTTTAAACATTCTGCAAAAAGTAGTCATTTGAAAGCGCAGTCTAGCTACTTTTAACCAAAATGTCTAACGCACGGCTTGCCAGTGGCTTCAGACTTTCTTTTCATTTCCTCTTAGGGGAAACAGCTCCTTGGAATAGTTCTGGTCTCCTTGCACTGCTATGTTGGCAGCAGAACCCGCAAAGCCAGCTTCAGGAGCCTTCTGCCAGAGGTGTTAGGAAAGATCTGTTTGTATCAGCAAACTGGGATAACTCCCAGGTCCCTGAGTCCAGCACAGTGTGCAGGGCTTCAGTTATCACTAGCTGTCAGAAGGTCCCTGGGAGGTTCTGAGGCAGGGTCACAATTCTAGTAGAATCAAGATAGTTCTTAATTGCACTGGGAGGTCAAACCACTCTTATTGGCCACCAGGACTCGAGGTCACAAAAATCTGTCTTTTACCCAAGCCAGACACTCTTCAGTCGCGGTCTTAGCGCAGCTTGGTGGAAGCAGGGGATCCAGCCCAAAGGTCTGTTCATATGTTTCCATTTCATGTGGCTTGGTATCGTAACATTCTCCCGTGGTTCTAACAAGTTGTGTAAAATTGTGAAGCCAAAGCAGCATTCTTCCTTTAAAGTTTCAAAATTAAGAAAAATGGTTGTGGGGTTGGAAACTTGGGAGAGATGTGCTGTGGTTATCTACTGGTCCAAGAATGAAATTCCTATGGCTTTGTACAAAAGCACAGAGTAGCTGTCTGTTAAAAAATAAAATAAAAAAAATGAATTCAAGTCAGGGCACCTTTTTAGTGGCAGCTGAACAACATTTAGGGGATTTGAGAGGCTGTACATTTCTTTCTTATACGCCTCTCTGCAACTCCAGTAAGTGCAAGAAGTACAAGTCAGAATTTTTGCTGGGGGAACTGGACAGGCAAGAGGAGCAGCATGTGTATAGCTCCCATAGCCTGCAGCTAGGCTTTGAAAGGAAATCTACCTTTGACATGGGAGGAGTTTATATGCAGCTGTCCAGACTAAAGTGTCAACCACATGGGACCTTTTGGGCCAGGGCAAATAAGATGATTACCTTTGCAGCCAGAATATGTTGCAGCATCCTTGGGGGCACCTTAATTGCCTCAAAGGCTCTCAGCTGGGCTTGGTGTGACCTTAGTGGTGAGTCTGGCAGGACATATCCTAGAAGTGTTTATGTTTTGAACAGGAAAGAATCAGTGGCTTCTAGTTACTTTACCCGGAAGGAAGGGGCCAGACTCTTGTCTTTGTGGGATAAAGGAGGTTACACATTAGCTACACATGAACAGGGTGATCCATTTATATAGGGAGAATCCAGGCTCTCTATGGAATTGATAAATGACTCTAAGAATGAGTAAAAATAGTTGGAAAAGCTTTTAAGTTTTGTTTAAATTTAACCAGCAAAAGTCAAAACATTAGAGGGTGTTTAGAGAAGTGCTTGAAACTTGGAGAACCTGAGAAGAACCAGAAAGGGAATCAAAGAGCCTGGAAAAAAAAAAAAAAAAAAAAAGAGAGAGAGAAAAAGATGGCAAGAGAAAGATTAAGATTAAACAAACCCATCTGAATAAAGGTAATCAGCTGAGATCCTGCTCCACTGAGATCAACTGGATGAGTATTAGAGCCTCAAGATGTTACTGGGAGGGAGCCAAAAAAGAGAAAATCTGTATGTTTTGTGTTGGCTGGAGAAGTCTAAACCAGGCCAGACTGGGTGATATCAGTGGAGCCTGCTGTATGGGAAGAGATGCAGTGGTGGTGCCGAGGCGCTGCATGTAGAGGAAAGGAGATATTATAAAGGTCCCAACCAGCTACATATGGTAAAACTGAATAATGGAGTGGTCAAAGGGAAAGGAGTTCCTGGCAGTCTGGAGTATTTATGGGAATCCAAGTAGGAGTTTGGAGCGTGACTATTTATTGCAGTTCTGTCAGCTGTCAGTGCTAAGAAATCTTCAGTTGTATCATGACAACCTGTTTTTGTTCCAGTGGCCATAACTCAGCCTGCTGGGTGGCTCCCCTGCCTCCCCTGGTTCTCAAGTCACACGTGGCTAATTAACTTGTTCAGTACCAGCTGCTCAGCTCCAGTCTTGCAGATCAATGATGATTTGGGTGAAGAGCAGATTTTGGCTGATACAGTGCCTCTGCTGAGCCAGAGTTTCTCCTTCCTTTTTGCTCCCACTTTGAGATTCCTGGTGGTGCCAAAGAAAATAGTGATAACGTTAAGAAACAAAGACTATTTGGCTGTTAGGATATCTATTGCATTCATTTACTTTTTGTATAAAATTAAAAAAAAAAAGAAAAGCAAGTGAATATCTTCTATTTAGCCTTTGTTTAAAATTATTGATGTGATTACTTCTGTTACCACTGCTAACATTGACCACGGGAACCTCGGGGCAGGGATTGCTTCTTGCATTTAGGGTCCTGAGCTGGATATCCTTGACTCTAAGATCAAAACCTCAAGCTGAGCACTAAGGAATTCCTGCAAACATTTGCATTTGCTTCATTTTACATGCTGGGCCCAGCTGCTGAGCCTGGTGATGGCAAGAAGCCTTCTTTCTCCCCTGCATGGGATTTTCAGACTGCCAGACCCTGCACAAGGGAAGAGCAGATGTGAGTGGCCTGTTTCTCCTCTTCCCTTGTGCAGAGCAGGGAGTGAATGGTGCTGCAGCTCCACCCTTCATAGCATGCCAGCAAAACTGAGCCAGTGAAGAGAGCGGGAAGTTGTCTACTAAGAAATCAGCACTAATCCAACACAAGTCATCCCACAAAGGATTTGTGCTGGACTTGCGTGGGCTTGGTCGCAGAGTGCCTGTCTTACCTGCTGTCTGTGGCCCTGTCAAATATGAAAGGGCTACTCGTGGTATGTAATGTTAAAGATACATGTCAGAAGCTAGGTCTGTTCAGGCATGTTACACATTTTAAGTTTCTGTTGTGTTATATTCTACAAATACAACTTATCCTGTAGAACTGAAGATTCAATGGTGCCAAGAAAACATTAGATAATCTGAAATGTGTCTGCACTTATGAGAAGACCGTTGTCGAACGGGTAGAGGAAAGAACTCCCAAAGTAATTCCTCATTTCTCATCTAGTGGCTTTCATTAACCTGAATAGTTATACTCTTGAATTGTGCATACTTCAGGGACCAGCTCGATGGCACTCTTCCTGCTGCTAGGAGAGCAAGAGCATGACACTTTAGTTATTGCTGTGCATTGTTAATACGGTTGATCTTGGTCCTGCTCCAAGTGAACCACTAAGCAATCATGGAAAATGAAGGGTAACACATTTTTAGAAGGATTCTGGATAATTTTGGCTATAAAACAGGCTGCATAATCTTGGCAAAAAGTAGATGAATTCATTATCTGCAAATAGTGGAAAATATTATAAATGGCAGTAAATGAAATAAATGGGTGTTTCCACTGTAATATGCTATTCTCTGAGCCACCCAGAAAGAATACAGCTTGGTTTACTGGGTGGGTAGTCCTAGATGAAGTGAAAGATCATGTTCGTATACTCAAATACTTGTTTGGGAGTATGATATTTTATGCCTTTGTTGCAGGGGGAAATCCATACATTTTACATTTAAGAAGCTGTATTTTATGGCCACATATGGATTCTGGAGTGAAGCTACAGGTCTATATGTATCATATATATTTGCATTCTTCAGCTAACGTTGTTTTCCTTTGTTCTACTAGACCTTAAGGGTTTGGAGAACTCAGTGACTCACTCTACTGGAAAGTCACTGACCTTGCCCTTATTAGAAGAAATTGATCTTCTAAATTTGTTTATGGGCCAGCACTCTTGCTGTGAACACATGGAATTAAAGTCCTGGCAATTTTTAACAGAAAAAATGAACAAAATTTGGGTGGATGCTTTTCATTCGCACTTCTTTGGCCTTGGGATATATCCTCCTTTTTGAGATCTCCTTCATAAGAAAGTATGTAAGCCCATGTGTATCTTTGAGGACGGGGGTAGACCCAACAGCATGTGTAGGCCTAAGGTTACTCCCATCTGAGTGTTTTGCTGGATAAGAAATTAATACTTGTCTCATTTAGGCAAAATGGGCTTTTTTTGTTTGCAGTAGTTGTAGAGACAGTGGACTTTGAGGGAGGCCGTAGTCAGGCCAGTGAAAGCTCTGCACTGTCTTCAGAGAAGTTAGTCAAAGGATCTGCATTTTGTCATTCACTTCGGTGGGGTTAAGAAACAAGGGCTTATATCAGAGTGCCCCTCAGCAACTGCAATGGTTTTGGTGGGAGCCAGCCTCAAGGATTATTTGGATGGGTGGGCCATATTTTTGTTCTCAGCATCCAGAGCCTCTATCAAACAGATGCGTTGGTTTGTCCTTTTGCCTTTTAGTCAGGGACAAAGACATGGTGTCAAGTTTTGTTGATTGGTGGGTTGGTTTTTTATAGCATTTTTTATTTTTACTTCATAATCCCTCAGATGATGTTCTAGATGATACTTTTGCTGCAGTGCTTCCTTCTGTATCATTTAAATGAAAATTCCTTCCATACTGCCTGTATCATATACCTGTGAAGAAAGCCATTTCCTCCTATACTTTGACAAGATCATGGACATTACCAAGGCAGCTTAGCCACCTCTTTTCCCAGTAGAAGATAGTATAACAATTTACTATTTTGCAAATAAAAACTGCATAGAAAACCAAACAACTGTCTGCACTCATGTTCACATCTGACTTTTTATAGATGTGCATATACTTTTACATATGCATAGGTATATATATTTATATACATTATAAGTTTGTGAACATGTATATTTGAGTATGTATATCTAATTGATTTTAATTAGGTAAGTTTAAGAAGCTCTTACTGGCTTTAGATATATTACTAACTCTACTGGTATTTTCACTTTATGGATAGTTTAAATGTATGGCCACTGTCTGTGTACATTTATGTACTATGCTATGCATGGACAAATCTCTGTTCTCATGCCATGCCTGCTTTTGCAGCCATGCTTCTGCATTTATAAACAGCTGCACTCATAATCCTGTGAGTACAAATAATTGCAACTAAAGAGGTGAATGTTTATGGCTGGCCTTTTCAAAGGAGTCTAAGGGAGTTAAGTACCCGAATCTCATTGAATTTGGTTACCTAATTTCTGTGGCTTCTTTGAAAATTCCAGCCTTAATTAACTAATTCAATCAACTCTCTGTGAACCAAGCAGTGTAGCAGAGACAGAACATGCTAAACCTTAGTCAGTTTTGGTTGCACAGTAGATACCTAAAAACTTTTCAACTGAAACTTTAATGGCTTTAGTACTGGCTACCATTATGAAGTACTTTCAGTGAATCAAACTGTAACATATAACACAAGCATTGCTATCTGTCCTATATTTTAGTGTGCCTCTCAGGGTCTTCAAGTTGACTAATTTCAATGTTTAGACTTGCTAAGAAGGACGGAAGGTAAACTTCACAGGCTTCCTTTAGGCACAGTCTCCACCTTTAGATGCTCCTGGTAATTCCTTATTGAGACTACGGAAAGGATAACTCCTGTGAAGGCTCCCATGTTGGGCAAACACTGAGCCATATCAGTGCCACTTTGCAGTCTGCACTTAGGTGGCACCTTAATCCATGGAAAGACATCTGCGTTTGAGGAGGTTGCCGTTCAAGGAAAAAACAAACAGCAAACAAAGGGGAAAAGACAGAATGAAAAGCTTCTGAGTCTTTACCTTACCCTGCCCAATGCTTATTTCTATTCCATAATAGCTTTGCCTTCTTGCATCTTTTTTTTTTCTCTTTAAATCTGTGTTTCAAAAATCTTTGATGTGGTTTTTTTTAAAAAATTTTCTTCTTTGAAAGCCTATTCTACTAAGTATGGAAAGCCACAGTTTTAACAGTTCCCCTGTTTGTTCAGAAATAGTATCATTCAAATTTGGCATCAGAAGGAAGACTATACTGAAGTCCAAATTTATTCCTATTAAATTAAACCTAATTGAAAAAAGGCTAAGGCATTCATTAAGTAGTTAAACAAATGGTATTAAATTTTTTTTTATTATTTAAAAGAAGAAAGCAAACAGCTTGAACTAAAGAAACGTAAGTGGAAGAGTAGCTATTAAAGCCTGTGATGGAAGAAGTACACATTGTTGAAAACTTAAGAAGAAACCACAAACATGTATAACAATAAAAGAAATGTACCTTCTTGGCCATTTCTCTTCTCTATTATTGTGTCAGATGTTTCTGATTTGAATAAGAGCTTTCCTTCATGTCCCTGAGCTTCTCCTTCCATTTGACTTTACACTGAAGTCATAAACCTGTTGTCATGGAAACAACTGTGACATCACAGATGTAGCATTAACTTCACCACAGGGCAAAATAAATGAATGTGATGGCCTGTGAGGAGAGAGAACCTTTGTTTGAACCAAAAGCCAAGCACATCCGAATCTTGGACTGGAGCCCAGTACCCCTAGAGCCTCTGGTGGGATCCCAGCCCTGTGTTGTAGGCACAGAACAAACATCGCTTTGTAGCAGAGACCTCCTCTTGAAGCTGATGGTCTCTGTAGACAGGACATGACACAGAAGAAAGGAAGCATTATCAGCTGTGCTTTAAGATTGGAAAACTGAGGAAGAGAGAATAAGCAACTTTACCCCAGGTCACAGAGGAGATGTGAGGCAGAGCCCAGAACTGTGCTCAGATAACTCAGCAGGAGCTGCTGGGGATGCCGAAATGCAGGAGTCAGAGCCTGTTTTTACATATCAGTTCCTGGAAGTCTTTCCCAAGCTCTCTTCAAAACTGAGAAAATATGCAAAAGGCAATAGAGCTTGGGACAAGTTGAAACACTGCTGCAAGCCTTTTAAAAAGTTCAAAAAGTCTTTGTTGTCTAGGAAAGTTTGTTTTAGGAAGGTATATATCTCCAGAACCACATGTCAAGTAAAGTCTTTCATGGCAGTGTTCCCATATTCTTCCATGGGCTTAGGATGCCATCCATGGATTTTAAAGAGCAACAGTCAACACCTTGAGTTGCATTCAAATATAAGGAAGGAGCAGATCTTTTATAGAGTATAGGTGTAATAGATGTTGTGGCCAACCTGACAAACAAAATGGTCTCAGCAACTCCTGAGTTTTGCTTGCATTATGTTAATGACTTTAATCATTAAGAGGTTCATCTGAATTCTGTGATTGCTGTTGCTGTCAAGGGCTTTCATTGACTGCTTGGCTTACATTCTATGCCTTTGTGAACAGGAGATTGATTAGAGCAATGAGCTCAATGTGAGACTGCCCTTTAAGATCACTCACAAGTTACAGCTGGCACAGCATGTCACAGATGGCCTGTTTTTGAGAATAGGTACAACAAGTGGATTACTCCAAAGTGACATAAACTCCACTTACTTTGTACTTGCAGGAGAATATCACCATTTGGATATTGGTCCACCACTTGTCTACCTGCTGTCTTGGAGCTAGCTGAAGTATCAAGTCAGATTCTCCACTGAAGTCAATCTAATGGCAGTGACTCCCACTAGATGCAGTGCTTTTGCCCACTGTCTTACCCTCCCAGACAGAGAAAGCTTCCAGCTTTATGAGAGTTCCATGGAAGGTTGCCATACCACACCCCTGGATTTGAACTTCTGTTGACTTTAATGAGAGCTGTGTGGCTAAATCCCACGCAACTCTCAAACTGTGGGGGTTAAATTCATTTTCCTTTGCTTGTTAGTCTGTGGTCAAGGAAAAAAAAAATCCCATGTGTTTTAAATTGTTGTAACTGATAAGTCTGGCCAGCAATTGAGGGTAAATCATAGTATCAGCACACACCCACAATGTAGCCTGACATAGGTCTACATTTTGAAGTGACATAAACGAGTCATGGGAGCAGAGTTTTAATTAGAAGGAATGGAACTGTCAGAATTTTCTGAAATCTTTTGCAAAAAAGACTTACCCTTCTACTCACTTTTGTGGGACAATCCACTGTGATTTGTAAAATGGAATTTCAGGAGAGTTTAGCTTTTGCAGTGTGATTTCATATTTTGAATGCTGAAGCTTTAGGAAGACACACAAAATGCAAATCTGATACTTTTATTGCTTTATCATCTTAAGTTATCAATCTTTGTAACTGCAGTAACCATTGTAATAGAAGAGGATTGTGTAACACATGACAGAAAAATAAATGCATTGCAAAAACACAATCAGAGTATCACAGTACTTCAGGCCAAACCATGTATTCATTAATCAAGCAAAAGTCTTTATGGAGGTGTGTACAGGAATGAATTAGTAAAAGCTGAAGAGTCATGTTAATTCTTGATTTAATAAAATGGTGGCTGGAATAAAACCATATTGTTTAAAGTCTAAATTCTCAGTGGAGCCAGCTTGTTAATAGTCTGATTTGCCATAGGGGTATCGAACATGGAAACATATCAATCACAAAACCATATAAATACGATAAAAACATGGTGTTATTAGATAATCTGTCAAAGAAAAAGCAAGAAAGACAGTCTTTAAAAAACTAGTTTACATGTGCCAAACTGAGTTTCAGTTGAGTGGTATCCACAATTCATCTTTTTTTTGGTTTATGACAATATTTAGTGCCCAGGGTTTACCAGGGAATATATTCATCAAGAGCAGATGTTAAAGTAAAAAAATTTGAACAAAAAATCTAACTAATATGCCTATTTCAGTTCAATATTCCACATTTAGAGTTTTCAGCTTAAATGCAAGTTTGTATTTATACAGACAAAAAAAGCACCTCTAGATTTAGAATTGATCATGATAACATCAGAGAAGGAATACTGAGCTTGCAGGCTTAAGGCAATACCTGACTGTAAAGACAAGGATGAGTCCTGTGTAGGAATTAATTATTGTATGTTGCAGCAACTGAGACCTTATCAATTCCTCAGGAAGATTTGATGCTGACCACTCTAAGAGACAGCATATGATGCCAAGGAGATTGAGTCAAATCCTCTGTAGCATCTGAGCTGTTCTTAAATTATTCAATCTGGAAACAAACACTATCCCAGTTAATTTTGGTCATTACCAGCTGGTGAATGTTGAAAGTGAAGCACTGTAAAGAAGTGTTTGTCAGAGAAACCTAGAAATTTCAAAATCCTAATGAGAAAGATGCATTAAAATTTTTCAATAAATAAAATGTGAAAGTTTAAATGGAGAGACACTATTATGAATGTATTTGCTCACCTCTAATTAAGGCTTATTTTCTCCAGCAATGATTCTTTCTTTAACATGCATAATCGTTGTACTGTGTAATGATTTTATAGGGTGTGGTAATATTCCTTGTCAGCTAGAAGAGCAGTGCCAACAGGAGCAGCCATCCAGTAGAGTTGCAACTAGCAACGAGCTGCATTTTCCCAGCTCCTTGTATGACCTGCAAAACTGTGTGAAAGATCAGTATAGAGGAGTACTGAACCAGTTCAAAGTGAGAATCTGTTTCGATTGTCTTGGCTTTTGGGAAATGTAGCTTTTTTTTCTGTAAAGCTGGCCTAATTATATACCCACAGCTCTGTAACCAGCACTTCATCCCAAACATTGTCTCTATGCGCCTGTCTTTGAAAGCCCCCAAATTTTGTTAATTTTAAACAGACATGTCTCAATTTAAGGGACTTTACTAGTGGTTCCTGTAGAAGCATCTGTGTGAATTTGGCGTAGATGAAAACATTGCCAGGTGGACAGAGGAGAGTGTAGAAATATTTCTACTTGGTTAAGAGCAGTTCTCCCCTGCTTACTTTTCTTTTCTAGTCATTAGTAAGCAACTAGAGGACTCTCTGTATTTCATCATCATTGTGTACTAGGGAAGAGGATTTTCTGGAAATAGAACATTTTTGCTAAGATGGTTTTATGGCTTGGAGCAATTAATGTCAATATTCATAAGAGCCGAGTCACGGTGAAGGGCAAAACAAAGCAGGAAACTCCTTTCTTGTATGCTAGTGGCTGTGCCAACATGTATGAAGTCCATAAAGCGCACCTCAAAGGTTGCAATTTTTATAGGAAGAGCAATGTATTTATATGTATACATCACTGTGCTATCTAAGTACCTTAACAAGCAGGACTGTGCCTGTTACAGCAACTGGCACTAGGCAGTTATTCAGTATAGCTTCAGATCTCAGATTTGCATACAGCCATAAGAAAGCCTTTTTTTTTTTTTGCTTGCCATTTTCTGAAATAGAAGCAACTATTGCATAGAAGCAAGTATTGCATTTCCACCTTCTTGCTAGTGCTACAGATTATTTTAGTTCATCCTGGGGTTATAAAGCCCCACCCTAGAAGTCTGGCTTGTAGCCAATACTAGAGAGGAGCTGTACAGTAAATCTCAAGAGCGTTCTTGAGGTGGTTTATTTTCCTTTGCATGCAGACGGTCAAAGAAAAAAATACATGGGAACCCAAAAGAACATGTTGAAGGATGGTTTGAGGCACCAGAAATTACTTGATGGCTCAAAAGCAGCAATTTTTGAAATAAAAGTTCTGAGAGGAAATCATGAGGTTAAAGAAGGGCCTCTCTAAGCCAAACAATACGATGATCTTGTAGAAGACACTTGAAGGGAGCAGAGGGGGAAAACTTAACAGGAGACCGTTTAAAAATGCCGTACTACAAGTCTTGGATTTCAGGAAGAAACTTTAGGTCCTGTGAATAAGTCTAGCCAACTTTAACTGCTAAATAGAATTAAAGAGGGGGACTGAAATAGTTCTCAGGTTTATGGATTGGCATATCATTTTAAAGAGTACTTGATCCTTGTCATATAAGCAAAAGGGTGGCTATTATCAAATAAGAAACCCAACCAACCAACCAAAAGATTTGTTTCCTAGTTTGATACTGTATAGAAAGGAATTTGCTAAATACATAACAAAATACTTAAACCCTATAAAACTCGAGTGCCTTATCCCCCAAATAGCTGCATAAAGAAGTCCACATAAGAATTGATCACTGTTTTTTTATTCTTTTGACAAAATGCACAGTTCAGTGATGGACAGCATCTGTTGCTCCTGAAACAATTACCTGTTCAGGCAGTGGGAAACCTCTCTTCTTGGAAGTCAGAGTAAAATTTTGGTCTTCCTGCGAAGAGGAAGGCTTTGTTACAAATTCTCAGAGCTGAGATGGAGAGGATCAGGTGACGGTTCACTCTGTTGACACAGGTCCTTGGTCATGTCATTTAAGGGCTGTTTGTAATCTGATTTACATGAATGTAAATCAGGAATTGTCTCCAAGGAAACACAGGAAGCAAGTGTTGGATAAACAGTCAGCCTGCTTATTTTCTCCTACATCCATTTTTTTTTTTTTCTGTAAAGTGGGGGGTATTCATGATTCTTTTCTTCAATGGCTTCTTGATTGCTTGTGCAGAAGGGAAATGCTATGGTGATAATCTTCAAAACAAAGCTTACAGCCATTTCCACTTTTTTTGTTATCATGCTAATCGACTTATTTCATTATGTAATGAGAAGTTCCCCTGGTTGTTTTATCCATAATTAATCACAGTGTTTCTGGCTTAAAACCCACTTCCGTTATATGTTTTGCTGTTCATTATTGCCCTTTAGTTAGTAGCATACAATGTTTCAAATTCTGGGTAAGTCAATGATTTTTTGTTTAGCACAAGGTATGCTTAGACCAACGCCCTGACCTCCACAGAGACACCATCCCAAATTAATTCTCCAGGTTGCAGCTGCATGATCTTGCTAAAGAAGTGAGTAATATTTTGACATTTAATATTAAATGAGTTATCTTTGAAAAATGCTTCCCTGCCCCTGGTGTACCTCAGGCAAATGGAAACATGCTTAACATGCATAATGAAATCTTGGTAATGGAAAAAATGGGGAACTAAGGTGACCTATCAGCATCTAGAATCTGCAGGACATAAAAAATTATTGTAAAATAATGGTGAGGTTAAGGCATAAACTAATCATGGTGATTGTGTTTAATTGGAGCCCTCTTAACAATACAGCTGTGATCATTTTTAATCCTCTGCAAGTCTATAAAAAGATTTTTGGCAAGTGTTTACTTTTTCAGTGTTGAAAATGAGTTTGGGAGATTTTCAGTAGCACCGAGCACACTTGTTTTTCCAGCAACTGACTTCAGAGAGAATTCTGCACTCTTCTATTTCTTTTCACTCAAAAAGCAATTGCTGTTCATGGAATCATTTTTTCTTATTTTGGTCACCAAATTATACCAGTATTAAAAAAATTTACTTTTTTTAAAAAAAATAAGCAATCTGCTGAAGTTGCTTGAGGAATTTTCAGGAATTGTTCAGGAAGCCCTGAAGTTGTGGTAGGAAGAGTTTGAACTTCATTGCTTTTCTGTCAAGTATGCACTTGGCTTAAATGGCAGAGGTTAAGAAAAAAGTAGAGGTCTGAAGTGTATAACAATTTTTCTGAAATATCATCATCGCTCCTTGAGGACATTTTGCCTAATTCACCAATTGTGAGCAATTCAGCTTTCTCAAGCCTTTGCCAATGAAGCCTTTATACCATCACATGCCATCATTTGTCTGCAGCTATATCTAGCTTTATCAGCATGCATCCATCTATGTTTCCGGTAAAGAACATTATTGCATATGTATATGCATGACTCAGAAACCTGTGATCTTTATGTTATTAGCAACTCCCAACAGAAGAACTGACTCATCTTTAAAAAAAAAATAAAAAATGTGTGTATCAGAATATCTGAAATCATCACAGGGATTTTAAAGATGTTAAAGGTGCAGTTCTGTAATAGACTGAGCGCTAAATAGGCTACAGCAGACTGAGCACGTCTAATTCCCATTGTTTCCCTGAGTGGCTGTGATTGTTGACCACTGTACCACTTTAGGCCATTAGGGAATCTACCTCTTCCTCTGCGGCTACTCTATGCTGGATAATTTTCCCTCAAGTTAATTGATTGCAAATCAATTTGAGTCAATTTAGACAGTTGTAATGACTGTCCCCAGATGCATGTTCTAAGCTGCAAATATTTACTGTTTACCCTAATTGCCTAATGGGCAATCAGCTAGTTTAAAATAGAAAAAGCACCGTACAGGCAAATCTTACAGTTCTTGCCTGCATATGCACCGTTTTCCAAGGAAAGGGTGCTTTTCATCAGGCAGGAAGAATAGGTGAAAAATACTACAGATCGCAAAAAGGGCAATCACAACCCAACAGGAATCTGGTCTGTCTGTTCTATTTTTAAAGTAATTTGCTAATGTTGCAGAAAGAAAAAACAAAAAACAAAACAAACTGCTCAAATTCTTAATATTAAGAGAAAATTGCTTTGCTGAGACATGCTTTTATCCCCAGTATTTGAAGTATAGCAAAGATCCTGTCAGTGTTTGTAATGTAAAATTTATGGTGTCTGCATTATAAGTCTAAACAAGGAAAAAAGGTTGACTGAGTGAAAAATTAACAAATTGTAGCCCTTAAGGATTACATTAGTTGGTAAATAATAGAATTACATGGTATCATGAGTAAACTGCTTGGCTTTCAGGCCTGCAACTTGTTCATTTTTAATAACAAAAAAATTAGAAATGTGCTGGGGGGAGCAGACCCTTGGTCCTCATGGAGAATAACCTAGAGCACTTCACTGCCCATGTTCTGGCCCACTGGCATGCGTGGAACATTGACTGGGAGAGCTAGAGTCTCTCAGGGAGCAGAGGAGAAAACATCATGTAGGGAAAGGAGCTTGCACAGCTACTGCCTGCCTTGTCCCTCATGGTGGACAGCCAGGGATTAACTGCTGCCAGGGCCTCAAACTTTGAGAGCCATCTGGCAGTTTCAGATGAATGTTGGAGAGTGGAAATATTATGGCAGACTCACTGAGAACATTGAAAGCAAACTGGCTCACTCAGGATCTCACTTTAAATTGTTATAGGTGGTGAATGTCAACATGTGCCCAAGTCTAGAGTCCGTAGCTGCTGAAGTACCACTTCTTTGGTGATGCCTGTGAGAAATGAATAAGCTAACAGGAACAAAGTGGACGCTAGATAAGACTAGCAGTGTGGAATGTATATTCTTATGTTCACTGTGCCCAATACACTTCTGTTACTATCACAAAAGAATTAGTGTGTCTCCAGGTTACTCGATTCAAAATAAAAACAAAATAGTAGAAGAAATTATTTGCTTCAGTATTGGTCAATATGTAAATAGATTCCATTTTCTTTTCTGATTATATTCCTGTGGTCAAGGATTAAGCTGGATTTAAGGATTTAACGTTATGATAACTAGAGTCTTTTTTCTGTTAGTCTTACAATGAGTTTGTTACAGAATCCCTTTTTACTTGTTTTGATGGAAGATGGAGTTAGTAGGACAGTGATAGTATGCAGAAAAAGAAGTCTGCTTTTACCTACAGAACCTAAGGCCTAAAGGGAAAGGAGTTCTGAACAGGGCTAAGGACAAGTTTGTGCATCATTTAGAAGCAAAGGGAGCAGTACACTCCTTATATCACATATCTGTGAAGTGATGCAGTGCCACTGGGAAATGTATCTTGAAACAAAATTCGGAGTTGATTCAGTAGATGAAAATGACACATTCCATCAGTCCTGAGCTGGAAGAAGCAGTATATAGCTCTGCAACAGATTTCTTCCAGGCAGTTTTTCATTTTGATTTGGTTTAAAAACTCTTGTAGAAATGCTAGGGATTCCCACAGGCAGAAATGAATACAATGGGTCTTGGGTTTGGCCCGTGGGTTCAAGATTAATAATAATTTTAACAGTAATAATCTGATGCCAAACCTTGGATCCACAAGAAAATGCATAATCTGTGTGTGTGTGTGTGTGTGTGTGTGTGTGTGTGTGTGTGTGTGTGTGAGAAAGTAGCCTAACTGATCTCTGGGTCTGCTTTGTAATTATCATGGCTGGTTAAAATTTTGTATTGCATTAAACTTCACCCTGCTGCAGCAGCACAGTCCAGGGCTCATTTTCAAGAAACCCCAGCATTTCCATAGTTGAAACACAGCTGTATTAGAGATAACGTGTGTCCTTCCCACCCTAACTGGAAAATTCTGCTCCCCCATCCCAATAATATTTCAAATGCCAGTGTGTTAATTGTAGCCCACTGCTGATTTTTGATGGCTTCACTTCCATGTTGTACCTTGCATCAACAGGGTCTCCAGACACTGTGCTGACTGAAGCCTCAATCCTTTATTGATATGAGTAATCTGCATTCATACAAGTAGTCACATTGACGTAAATCACAGGATCCAGTGAAGCTCATTAGATGTTTATGTTACAGGGAAAGTTGTGGAATGGTCGAGACATGTTATGGTATGTATATCATTAAGTCACGAAAATTCTGTGAGGACTGGCAGTGTTTCAGACTCACCTTTTCAAAGACAAATTCCTTCCTCTTGTGTTCACTAAGCCTCTGATGCAATGTTATTATTGGGTGAGTAATACCAGCAGTTGATTCAAAATAATACCAGATCAGAAGTACAAGGTTTTCATTCACCAATTGCTCTGTACATTACCGGTACCTTGGTTTTTATCATGCGAAGAGTGACATATGTTTGGAAGGAGGACTCAAATGTTGATGTATAAAAGCTTGTGTAGGAACTTCTTCATTAAGATAAATGTCACATAAAATTATTGCAGAGAATTCTGAAATTGCAAATATTAGTGATTATCCAGAAGTATTTGATGGACATTCGAGTTTTCTTTTTTTCTAATGAAAACCCTCATGAGTTTTGCACTCCCAAAGATTCATCAAAAAACCAGTAAAATAAAACACTTGAGGATTTTGCATTCTGAGAGCACATCTTTTTCTGATTTTTAGCACATAATTTTGAGAAGTGTGGAGAGTTTTGTTAAGTATTTTGATATTAAATTGGGGGTGTTTTCAGTCCAATAAAACAACAAAGAGAGAAAATTCTCCACCCATAAGTGTATCCTCAGAAATGGGCATATGGTCAATAATTTAGATAGTATTGGTGATATAAACCAAACATTGACTGTTTTTTGACAGAAACAACTATTAATTTACTTTTGTCACCTCCATATAAGAAAGGATACCCTTTAAAGTGTGTGCTGTCAGATCATGTCTGTTGTGGGAAATGCTCTCACTGCACCCACAAAAGGTCCACAGTTATCAGTAAAGGCATGTTCGTAATATTTTCCTGAAGTGGCTGAGAAGACCGTGTCATGCATGATTTGGTGCATGATACTTGTGTGATTTGATTTCCTTTCTGAAGAGATTTCCACAGAAAAAAGATCCATGCATGTGGTGATCTTGTAGCCTTGCAAAGAAATGATGTTATAGATTATACAAAGAGGTAGAATCCTGCATAGCTTCTCCTCAGCAAAGCTGCCTACCCTATTTCTGTAAAATTAGGGTGGGTTTGCTTCCCTCTGCTACATCATACAGGGTGGAACCAAAATCCATCTTTAACTTGTGAAATCATTAAGTTGCTGCTTTTGTATCATCACTTTCTGGAGATATGACATCTTGTAGTCATGATATGTCACAGGAAATATTTTTTGTAGAGGTGGAGAAATTGGTGTTTTTTGCTTTGTATTTTGCTAACTGAACCACACTATTAGAAAATAACTTGACTGAGCAGGAACTGAAGCAGACACTTTCTGTCTCTTTCAAGAAAATGTGAACCTCCCAAATTACATCCATATTTTGGCATGAAATGGAATATATATTTTGGATTACAGTATGACTTTACCCTGCGCTTTCTTTTTGTTCTAAGCATATTTTGAAATAAAAGGTAGTATTTTGAAATGAAAATATATTGACATTTCATTACTTCATTTTTTTCATTAGTAGGGCTAAATGAAATATTTTGGCATTTCTGGACTGGATAGTATAATTTTGAAATATTTTCCTCTGGTGAATCCAATAAATATTCTGGGGGGAAAAATGTGGATTGTTATTCCTTCTATTCATCTCTGTTCAAAATCATGCAGTTCAGATTTTAAACATTTGCAAATTCTTGTGAGTCACTGAGATATGATTACTGATATTAATACTCACAATCCTTTGAAAGAAAAATATTGTGTGTCTCTTGGTATATAATTTTTAATGCAGAAATTAAGATAATAGAAAAGTAATAGAAAAAATAAATGGAAAAAGTAATGGAAAATTAAAAGTGAGAAAAGAAGAGATTTTCAATGAAAACTTATCCAGCTTTCAGGAGGAAAATTTTAGAAAATGTATCATTTTAGCTACCTTTAAATTCAGATGTGGAGAGCAGTGAGGGGCAGAGGCACAAGCTAGACTTTTGCTTGCCTTCTGCTCTATGTTACATTATTCCAAGTATTACTGAGAGCTGCTTGCACTGCAGACTAGCTGCTATTAGATCATAAAATGTCCAGGCAATATATACCTCAGTGTTGCCTGCCACCTCCTTGTGCAAAGGAGGTCAAAGGAAAAGTTGTTGTATGGGTGCTGCTGAAAAAAAGATCAGAGAAACAGTCACAAGAAATATCAGTGAGCACACTGATAAGCAGTGCATTATGATGGATGTGTAGCACTGTAATATGTGAGATGGGGTTTATTTTGTACTTTCTCTCATCTGTTGGATGAACTTCATCCCACCTGCATTCACAGAATCACAGGATCGCTATGGTTGGAAAAGACCTGTAAGGTTATCAAGTCCAACCACTAATCTAACTCTACCAGGGCTGCTACTATATCATATCTTTAAGCACCACATCTAGATGGCTTTTAAATACATCCAGGGATGGCAATTCAACCACTTCCCTGGGCAGCCTGTTCCAGGCTTTGATAACCCTTTTGGTATAGAAGTTTTTCCTGATGTCCAACCTAAACCTCTCCTGGTGCAACTTGATGCCATTTCTTCTTGCCCTATCAGTTGTGACTAGTGAGAAGAGACCAACACCCACCTCTCTACAACCTCCTTTCAGGTAGTTGTAGATTGCAATACGGTTTCCCCTCAGCCTCCTTTTCTTCAGACTAAACAACCCCATCTCCCACAGCCTCTTGTCATAAGACTTATTCTCAATACCCCTCACCAGCTTTGTTGCCCTTCTCCAGACCTGATCCAGCACCTTAGTGTCTTTCTTATACTTCTTCTCAAGTTTGATCAAGAACTACTTGCATCTGCCTCCTCTTTTGAACCATGACATCTGTTGAATTTTCCAGGAGCTGCTGTCATTTCAATAATAATCAAACTCTTCATTATTACTCTTTTTCGTACTTCACCCCTTCATACTTCAGAAGCCCTTTGTAGGTTTCTCATGATAACGTAGTGCTCTGACCCAATGCCAAAAGGGAAGAATCAAATCAACATCATTGAATCTTCAGGGACCATTGTGAACAAGTCTGGACACTAACAATATTATTTTATGGTTTACAGGCTCTGAGTATATCCTGTTTGAAATCTCTTTGGCCTCCACATTTAAACTGACATATCAGATGAATAGAACTTGGCCTATCTTCTTTTGAAGGATTTGGTTCTAAGTCCTGGCCAAGGATTGGCATAATTTCAGCAAGTTGTTAGTTACACTCTTTTGCTTTTAGTTGGGTTTCAGGTGCTTGAGTAGACCTGAGAATTTGTCATTGCCATGGCTTTGATGTGTTTGCTCTCGTAATTCTTCTGCAGGGTAAGTCTCTGTTGTTAATTTCCATTCTGCAAAAGCTGAGGGACAAAGAGATGGCAGGAGCCTGGAGGAGCTGGGTTTTGCACCCAGTCTTTGACAGCTCTGTAGTTCCCAGTCCTGTAGAGCTGTGGGTCAAGTAGTCCTTCCTTGGACAAAGCAACCATTTTTTGTTATTAATAATGTTGAGGGAACTTGAGCTCAAACAAGACTTGAGGAACTGGTACAATAACTCCAAATCCTGCCCGAGCAAACTAAGAAATGTCACTGTGAGAAAAAGAAGTTATGAAAGCAATTACTCTACCTGCTCATTAAGTGCCTGTGTGTGGGAAGCTGGGGCAAGCAGTAGGGCTGGGCGTGGCAAGAGGCCGCCAGAAGAGACATGCAGGGCCAATGGCAACAGAGAGGGGAAAAGCAGGTGCAACCCTAAAGGCTGAGAGATGTGACTCTGGCACACCTAAGAGGTAGGCAACCTTGAAAGGAGTGAGAGAGAAGAGTTAAGATCAAGCAACACTGTCAGGCAATTCACCCCTAGGGCCAAGCACAAAGCAAAGGAACTGGGGGTGGGCATGCATCTGTTTCTCTTATCTTGCTGTCCCTTACTTCCCACCCCCCCCCACATACACTTACAGTGTGTTACAAGGTGTAAACAAATCTATTTAGGCTGGAAATTATAGCATTTATTTATTTATTTATTTATTTTCCCATCCTGAAATGTGGTTTGGTTTGGTTCTTTTTTTTAATGTTAACAAGAAAGAAAAAAGTCACCTTCAGGAACATTTGGCACATTTTAACATGGTTTTTAAAAATCTTTTGTTACTTGTGAAAAGCTCCTCCAAACTAATAAAAGCCATAACCTTCTCAAGGGACTTCCATTAACACCCTTTTACCTTTACTGTACCACTTTATAATATCCTCTCCCCAGAATTTTCAGAATAATTTAAGGCCCTGACCCAAAGCCAGTGGGAAGAGTCATATCAGCTTCAGTGAATTAGGTCCTTAGAGTCCTTTGCACAGCTGCCAACTCACTAAAAAGGGTGTAATATGCAGGCTAATAAGGTACTTAAAAAACATAATGTGAGCATAATTCTCCACTTCATTATGTTGGTTTTACATGCCACTAAAGCCAATAGTGGTGGAAAACCAGGGTCACACAATGGAGGCTCACCCCCTATATTAGCCTTTTAAAACTGGTTTCAAAGATCAGAGGCAGTGAGTATGTATCGTATACTAATGTTGGACCTGGTCCAAAGCTCACTGTACTCAACTGGAGTTATTCCATCAGGCCCTAGGGATATATATGTCTATATGTGCAGATGTGTATGTGTGTTTGTGTCAATCTATCTGTGTAATTTATCTATTTTTACCATGCTTATCACTGGAGTGACTAAGATCCGGGGTGATTGAGGTTAAGCAATATGTAAAGTCCCCAGAGCCTTGATCTAATATATACTTGCTGATCCTGTAATATAAAAATATATGTAGGTTAGCATATGATCTGTGGAACATACAGAGAGAGTCAAGCATGCAAAACACACAGAAAGAGCAGGGCTGTTTCCCATCCAGTTGGACAGGTTATGCCATTGGCAGGACATAGGAAGCTGCTGCCAAAAAGGCATCACCCATTTTTTACTTCTCAGACTCTGTTTTTATATGCTGCTGATGGATATCGGATGAATTGCTCACTGTAAATCAATAATACTTCATCTTCAGATTAATGAGCAACTAAAACTGTTTCTAATAAATGCTTAAATGCTTAGCATTTTTTAGAAACCAAGCCTTGTATAAGGAATCCTTTTTTTTTTTTCTCTTTGGCAAGAATGGTATAAAAGCATTTGGTATAACCTTGTGAATTGATGAAAAGTAAAAGAGTAAATGGAAAGGCAGCTATCCTATCTCCTTGCTTTGTAATTTCAGCTGCATAGACCCATGTTGTTCAGACAGCAGAATCTTTACAGTCGATACATAAGATGTGGTATCTGCTTTAATGAAAATGAACGCCCTTTAGAAGAGCAATCTTACTATTAAGTAATAGTGCTGTACCATACCTGTGGTGTTATTACTGTGCTTCAGATTGTGTCCTAATGAAAAAGATCAGGGGAAGCTGCAAGGAAGAGAAAAGTTGTTATAGTGTGTCTGTTGATAGGTTCTGAGCCTGAAGTTTTGCTTCTGAAAAAAAAAAGTGTCAACTTTCCCCCCCCTCCCTAGTTTTCTATTCAGGAATTCTTTCTGTGAAGTAATGAAAGATGAGGGTGAGAGGTGGACTTAGAATGTATGGGACAGAAACAGTTGATCTTCATAAAGAACAAATGTTTTATTCTGCATGGGGTCTATGTGAAGTGAAATTACATGTCCAAAGTAGCAAAGCAGTGCAGTGGTCAGTAAACTGCAAACCTTTGCTGTTCATCAAACAAAGAAAAGCAATGAAATGTTCTTAGAATTTCCTCTTTACTGTGTGAGGAATGAAAATAGCCCAAAATAACGTGGTGGGTCAACTGTATACACCAGGCAATAAACTAAACTTCCTGTCTCTAACAAAAGGCTTCTCTTTATAAAGTGCCAGCACTTTTAACTGCAAAACATTGGTATCCAATTCTCCTTTAGCTCTTTAAGAATGTCTTCTGAGAAGTTTGTAGTCTGGCATTGAAATTTTTGGATATTTTTTTAGAAACATAAGCTGCTGATAGATGAAGAGCATAAGCTGTACTGTTCAGAGCCCTGGATCCCAAACATCTTGGAGAGCAAACCACTATCAACCTTTGATCCATCTTGTAGACCCCCTGCACAACTACATAGAAATGAATTTATAGATTTTAGTCCTTGGTACATTTTTGTGGGCTGATTACAGACCTACTCAAGCACTAGTATTCCACAGTTTGAGATGTATTGCCTTGGAGATTCTTTTCCTCATTCCTGGTCACACAAATAATCTATGTCTTTTTGTCAACTGTGCTGACAACCACTTTTAGCTACTAGTGGATTCTACTGTCTCGTACTGGAAAAAAAACCCATTATGTCTCTTCCATCAGTTGCCTATCAGCTGACAGGGCTACATCCTTTACTTCAATAGTAGACTGACCTTTTTTCCTCAAGAAAATAAGAATTTATTCTCATTTAGGCTTATAGATTTATGTACTTATGGATATACATGTGATTTCCCCTCAAATTTTCTTGGAATAGTATGGGAGACATTTATACTGCTGAAGACTGAAGTCTGTTCAAGTAATAATCAAAATGTTAAGTCCATCAGCTTTCAGTGGTGGTTTTGGAGGAACTGACAGCTGTTTTCTGTAGGCAGCACAAAAATCTACCAGTTGTTGCCACCACAGCAGCAGAGGTGACAAGGACTGCTCGTCATGGAGAGTCCAAGGGGCAATCTGGATTTCCACACAGGCCTAACTTGGATACACATGGACTTCTCCACGTGTGGTATTTTGATTCACCATCTTCAAGAGATGCACTGAGCTGAGTTAAACCCCAGGCTGGCAAACAAAGAGTTGTGAGGAGCCACTGGGGAGGGTCAAAAGGGCTCAGTTAGTGGAGAGCAGCAACACCTGGAGTGGCTACAAGTTTAAATAGCTACACCTGCAGATGGTCTGGCTTTTTGCTTTTATGTGCTGGCTGGAGGGCTGAGGCAGACTAGAGCAGCCCAGGAGCAGCAGTTATCATCAGGCTGAGATTAGCTTAGTCTCTGACTGTAAAGAGTTGGTCTTCTGTACCTTCTCTAAAGTTTGTGTTGCTTGCAGTACAGGTGCTAGTCTCAGGTTGACCCCATGGGGTCAGGAACTGAATTCTCCTGTGAATCATCTTGTGAGCATCGTGAGCAGATCCACAAAGACTCTACATACAGGTTGATGAGGTCAAAGTATTGCTATGTGGATGTGCTAGTGCAGTATGCAAGATGACTCCAGATAACTAGTCTTGATAAGAATGCTTAAATGTTAACAGGTTTTTTGGTCCCTTTAAAGAAGATATTTGGGCCTTGTTGCAAAAGGGTGCAGGCAGGTACTTAATTCCCATGTGCTCTAGGAAAGAAACATGCTGTCCTGATGGGTTTATCTAATTTGCCCATCTCTACTTCTTTTCAGTTATTTTCCCTTTGTGATATTCCTCTGTAGCTGTTATGAGAAGGGAAGATTCTCCCCTGTTCCCTCATATGTATCTGAAGGACTTAGAGAAGTGTTAGAACAAGGAGTTACTGTATTTTTCTGAGGGGGCAGAGGAAGACTCAGAAGTGTGATTTTTCTTCCTGTATTAGAGACTAAGCATGAGGGTAGAAAACCAGTGGAGCTGCCACCCCTCCCAGAGGTAAGAATATGCCAACATGTTATTTCCTCAAGAGGCAGCAGAACCTGCTGAATTTGGAGGTGGCAGGAGGGTTATTCTGATTTCCTAATTCTGCTCTGATGCCCTTAGGTCTACTAACCAAGATGGTGCTGCTTGCTTGGGCCCTTGTGTTACAAGCTGCTGGCCCTACTCTATGGGATGCAAGGCTTCATGTGTCTTGTAACCCTGACCCAATCAATTCACTACCTGTGGTATCTTGCCAATGCAAGGCTCTAAATGAGGGTGCTGCAGGGTTTTCACTGGCTTGTGAATTTGAGTGTTTTGTTTGTGCACTGTGTTCCTCTTCTGAGTTTATGTGCTGCGTACTGAGTCACTGGATGTGCTTGTAGTGGGGAAAAGGCATCACACTTGGGACACTGGGGAGGCAGCATCTCCTGCTCTTGGCTTTGCTGGGAGTAGCGCAGTTGTTTGTTTCCTTGTATCTGTGATGTCCAATGCTTTGATACTGTGTGGATGGCATATGCAGCTGCATGCTAAAGAGGGAACACTTCACTTCCCTATGCAACTGTTTTTCTTCAGATGCTATTTAAGGGACTTAGTTTTGACCTCCCATACACCCATGTTAGTTGGCATTGGTGAGACTTACTCTTTACTCTTGTATGTGAGACTGAGTTCAATCTGAGTTGCAAAGAGTTGCTATCTCTTGGTTTAACAATGAAAGAGACTACCCAGCAGCATTCCTACTCAACTGAAATCCTCACAGAGATTCACATGTTTGACTCAGCGTGCCTTAACATTAGTCTGCTGTTGGAATATCTATGAGAAAGAACAGCCAAGCGACTGAAGAATATAAGAAATCTTAGTTTGTCTGGCACAGACTAGTCTGCCACCATAAAAGATGAAAACACACAAGAGGAGGTAGGTGGAGTCAGCTCAGCTGTTTCAGTTTTCAACACACAGTCTGGGCTGGCTTCCTTTTGATTATCAGGGAAAGCTAAGAAAAGTCAACTGGTGTTGCTACTCTGTGAAACATATCCTTTAAAAGAAGCTTGGCCAACCAATCGACCTAGGGGTCAGTTTTGAAGGCAGTTAATGTGTGTATTAACGATTGAGAGATAGCATTAATATGGTTTCAAAGTGTTTCATATTTAAATGTGGCTCTAAGTTTCTTGTGCATAAGAGGGCAAATATAACGAAGGTGGGGCTGAGCACAAGAGCTGGGTTCCAGCCCATTTTAAGAAGCTAAAATAAACACTTAAATACGTTTTATATGGACTTTTGTGCTAATTATGTAAAGTTTCTGAGGCTGGTTTTTAAAAGGATACAGGAAAGGCAGTGAAATGTGCAGAAAGCATATTAATGGGAGTACTGTGGGTTTTATCCTGATCTTGCTGTGTAAATCATGTCTGACTCTTCAGAAGTTCAGGATGATGGTTGCCTGGCCTTTCTCACCAGGCTATATTAGGGTAGACTTGATTTTTTTAGAAGTGGAACACCAGAAGTCACTGGGCAGATGTAAAGTAAGGATCTGGTTGTCAGACTTCTTATTGCTAGTTGCTGTACTGTGTGATTTAGAGCAACTCTGTGCTTCTCTGTTTCCCACTTGCTCTTTCTTTCAAGACTGCCAGCTCTGTGCTCTTTATTTACCTTGTAGTACTGTGGACATAGTCTCTTCAAATTTGCTCCACATTTGTTTTATCCCTCCCTCTCTGTTACTTAGCTTATCTTTTTCCAACTCTACATACTATATGCTTGTATGATGAGTTCTATCTGTGTGTCCAGGCTTGGCCTTTGTGTTTGCTTAGACTGTAAACGCTTTGGAGGAGATTGGTTTGCCCAGTGCCGTTGTTTTATCACTTATAATAAACATTATTGCTAATAATAAGAGATGACTGTTACCTGAAATAGTTGGGGTTTTTTTTATTGCTATAGTGTAATCCCATACTTTACTGTAACTGATGACAGCACTTAAAGATTTATGGTTTCTATCTTTGAAACTTTTACAATGCCTCATGCAGCAGAGCTCTAGTCTTCTTTGGAGTCTCAAGATGCTACTGTTATACTACCAGTAAAGTGCTTATAAAACAAATGTTTAAGGATACTTTCTGGTCTTGGTATGTTGTCTCCTAAAAAAAAGTTAAAATCCCCTCTCTGTTTCTGCTTGGTTTTTTTGTCAGTAAAAGCTCAGTGATGTGTGTTAAGGTCTGTTGAGACACTTTAATTACTGTACATCTGAATGGGTGTCACATTAGGAGTTAAAGATCTTTATTTCAAGGAAAGAAGCGTTTTTATGTTTCCAATATAAATGAGTTTGCTTCAGCCTTTTTACCAAATTCAAACTGCATGGAAGGGTATTTTATAATAGACTAAGAAGGGAATATAAAATTAAGTAAAGCTGGGTCTGGTGCCTAAAAATATTTGGCAGAATTCCCTGGAAAGCCACATTTGAACATTTTTAATATATATTACAAGGCAGACAAGAATAATTATCTTCTCTTGAAGTTCCCCAAGTGAGAGCAGCATATTGTAATGCCATCTGAAAGAAAATAAGTTGCCAAATGATTATGTTGTGGAATTCTTCCCCACTCCCTGTCTTTTTCAACCATCTGATTGTATGTAAGAGAGGAAGAATATGGTATAAATGAAGCTGCTGTTCTTGCATTCCTTTTCAAAAGACAAAACATAAGACCTTTAAGTAGGTGTACCTGTCAATGCAGAGGATAGTCCTTGCAAAAAAGGAATAGAGGCAAGTATCTCTAAGTGACTGAAGAGTAGCACCATTCAAGATGAGGAAACCCTTTCTTGCAGTTATGAATTCTTGGGAAAATTCAAGTAAAGTTACTCTGACTTTACTTTTTTTCTCCTCTCCCTTCTACATATATTTAAAAGCAGGGATGTAAAAGCCTTTTTGATTTGCCTCTTTAGCTACTACTAAAATGAAGAGCAAAGTCTTAGCAGTGAAATAAAACAGGATTAAGTGAACCTGTAGCAATCATTCATATTTTAAAGGGACCATGGTGAATGTTCAGTTCTCACAAAAATTGTCTCTGTGAAAATCCTTACAGAAATAGACAAGGACGTATCTTTACATGAGAAAAATAACTTTCTGAAAACATGGAGGTCCTTTTACAGTCAGTAGACAGATTCATTTAGTGCCAGTTATTGTTGCTTTTAATTTTTTTTTCAGTCCTCTGCGCCTGTCAATAGATGATTGCGAGGAAGGGCAGTTGTGCCAGCATCTTCCCGTGGAGCTTATCTTCTCAGGAGTAGTCTGGTGATGAGGAGTGTAAAGGTAGCCAGAGTAAATGAACCAAAACACAATTCTTGGAAACTGAGTCACATGCAAACTTCAGTTAATTTCAGTGTGTTCAGGATTAAATCTATGGTGAATGAGGAAAACCTTATTCCTAGAAAGAGGTGCATGGGCTCATGAAATGAACATGGGGAAAGAGGGGCTAAGGGAGAGGCCAAATTGTCTGCTGTTGTAGGCTGGAATTGCTATTACTTGGATAAGAAAAGTTCCTTCTGATTTACCCCAGCCAAGAAAGGTCCTGCAGGGTCTTGAGAGAGCTGCAGATATGTGATCCTGCAAGTGAAGAAAGAAAACTAGGACTATATGGAAGGATTGTGAGAGATTTTTGGCAGCAGGATTTTAAGTCAGAAACAGGGTGGGAGGCAAAGCTGCGATGGGAGTGCTGAGGCTGAGCAATCCTACCCTGGGAAATCTGTCTGACTGAGGGGCTGCAAGCTGCTTTCTTAATTATTTATTTTTTCAGCCCAGAGGATGTGAAGTTAGACTCTCTTATTTCAAGGGGGAGGTAGGAAAGCTGAAGAATAGTGTTTATTTGATTAAGTGGAACCTTTCATATGAAATATACTTACAAATGGTTTGTGTACATCTTTTTCAATGAAGACCATTCAATTAATCAGGTGTTCAGGAAAGACTGGTTAGATCTCTCAGGAAATGGTATACTATCTTCCAAATGAGTGTCCTCATACCTGGCCTGTTACACAGAGATAGGGTGCTTTGGAAACATCTGCAAAATTAACTTTTAAAAATACTCTAATATAATCTGGATGGGACCAGTAAAACTGTGGTTTTGTTTTATGGGTAACAAATTGATTCTTGGAATACTTATCTGCTGCAGTCAAACATGGTGCTGTGAGTGTAACTATATCTCCCTCTGGCACTGATGGCAGTGTTTCTGAAGCAGCATGAAGCTCAGCACAGCCTAATCGCCAGATATTTATCCTCCTTCCTGGGGAGGTTTTGTAGCTGTAGTTTAACATGTGCCACAGTTGTGTTCTGTGCAAATATAGACATCACCTCTTAATGCTTTGTCTGAGAAGCTGGCTATGGCTTGTCATTCTATGGCTATATGAGAGGACTAACTGTCCTTATGCAAATTACCATTTATGTTGTACATGGCATCAGAGGTACTGTAACTGTATGTTAATCCACAAGCATTTTGTGAAATGATTCCTGTAGGCTGCTGGTACTAGGAAAGGTGAGGGACACTGCATTGTGATTGAGAGGGAAGGCTTGGTGGTGATGAGAACTCCATTCTTCTCTCTTCCTTTCCTCTCCTGCTCTGTTGGTAGAGTGCAGTCTATTGGACTAGATCTCAAGACACTTTGCAGTTTATAAATGTCAGGCATACCTCAGGGTGGCCAAAATGCAGTGCAGGAGAGTCCAGTCCTTCACTCAATTGGGTTCTGCAGAGAATTGGAGGAAGAGGAGGTAGTGCTTTCACCCTCTTTCTGGAAGATAAAGCAGTTGGGTGCTTTCCACGTATCCAGAGTCCACTGTGTGTAACTCTAACCTCTCTCTGCTCCCAACTTTTGTTGGCTAAGGAAGAGAGATTCTGGAGCCAGCTGAGAGTGCAGGAGCTCAGCTGCCTTAGTGGTGCCACTACGTCGGCTAGTGTACATTTTTCAAGTCCTTTTTTTTTTTTAATATGATGGATGAGAGCTTGAAAAACAGGACGTCTTGGAACATAAACTAGATGAAAACAAGCTACCATGAAAGTGAAAAGAACATATCATTTTACTGCTGATTGAAAATTAGGACCAGATGAAACCTCTGAAGCCCTGGGCATTTAATTTACTGGAGTCGGTCACTCCTCTGTGAAAGCAACATTGGTCTGTGTTCTCTGCACATAAGTGATATCTTTGTTTGTATTTGACATAATTGCTTGAAGAAAATAATGAGATGGATTGTTTTGGTGTTCTTGTTTGCATTAACTTTGCATACAAGTGATTTACTTTGCAAGTCACTATGATAGGGTACCTGTAATTTACATGGCCAAGGAACTCTGTAGAATGAAGCTGTCTAATGAAGTGTTGCTCTGAATCTGGAGATGAGCTTTCTACATAAACATGTTAATGCAGCTTGGCAAAGGTTTTTTTGTTGTTGTTTTTCTCTCCATTTGCATGCATATGAGTTTTATCAATCATAGCCAGAAAGAAAAGTTACTTTTCAATCTAGCCTACCTGTTCTGTTTCTGTGAGGTGAACACACCTTTTCCTAGGGACTTCTGGCCTAAGACTTTCATTCTGTGGTACTCACTGACTCAGCACCTTTTTAGTTTGTGGTCATGTATACATATATATACATCTCTCAGTTTATTTGGTTGTCAGTCTAGAAGATGGCAAGATTACAATGGACTTCACACAGCTAAATGTCATTGTCTTTTGAAAATTAATTCTTTGATTTATTTGTTTTAGACTGACTAATAAGTTATCCAGATACCAAATGAAACTATTTTTTTTTCTTTCAGATCTGCTTCTACCTGGAGAATTTGGCTTGCAGTCTGGATGCCTGTGATTTAAGAGAATTAATCATGGTCACAAATCAGGTAACAAGAGAAGCTTCTTTCATGTTTGCATTTGTTAGTAGTATTTTATAAGGAATGTGTTTTGAGGCAAGTTTTTGGTGGTGGTCTTTTAGGGGTCTCAAGCCATTTAAAAACATATCCTCAAGAAGGTTGTTGGAGGTTTTAAGCATGTAAAGGCAAACAAACCCCCAACCCTCACACATGTAACCAGTAAGAAGAGTTGGAAGTGCACTTAGAGGAAATGGTGTTTCAATACCATGGTTAATATGGACTTAAAAAAAATAAATTCTCCTTTCAAATGAATACTTTTTTTAACTCTTGCCAAACATGTTTCAGTAAAAATATTGATTCAAATGTGTTGAATATTTGGATAAAATAATTTTGCTTGGTGTAATGCAGCTAAAAGATAAAGCCAGAGTTTGCTTTGACTTACTGGAAACATCTTGAAATAAGTCAGGAGGATACTACTGAAATAAGACATTTGGACTTTCTGATATTAAACATTGTCAAAACAGATACCTCCCATCCCAGAAGAATAAAGCTTTGCTCTGGAGAGCAGTTTCTTGTTGAGATATTTGATGAGTGTTAACAGCAAATGTTCAGTCCTAGCCTGGTACATTGTCAGGTTCTTGCCAACTTGGTTGTAATAGTAGTTGTAATAATGAACTGTGATAGTGTTCTCCTCCAGCCTTGGGAACTGAATGCTCGCCAGGCTCTTAAGAGTGAAGAGCTCGTGTGTATTGGGAAGAGGTGATGGAAGGCACACAATGTGTCACTGAACTAAATAGGTATCTGGCTACCAATGTGTGTATATGCAACAGGTTAAGTATGTGGGCATGGACTCCACACGGAGCTCTTCATGCGTACAGGCATGTAGGTGTTTGTGTGCTGAGCCCTTGGGTACCAAGGAAAGCCACAGCTGTCCTCTGGAGCAAATGGAGAAGGAAGAGGGTGATACACACCTGGCAGGTGTCCAGACTGAAAAGGTACAGTGAGAGTTCTTCAGCTTTCCTGCCATGACTTGTTCCTGACTGTTTCTGCTGATACAGAGAGTGAGCAAATTGCACTCACAGGACAAAATTAAGCTCACTCCCAGTACTTGTGTGCACAAAACTTTTAAATAGAAAAGCTTGAGAACTGTTTTCTTTTGACTTTGTTCTGGGTAAGTTTAATGTGGTCCTCCGTAAAAAAACCAAAACTCGGGAAACCCAAATCTCCAGGAGACTCTGCTCCATTAGATAATTTGAAAATTGTTAATGATCACACACGTAGATCTGAGCGATCTCAGGCATGCAGCTGTAGTTTGAGAGCACTAGCTGCATTTGCCATCTGTCTCTAAGCAAGCAGATTTTGGCTGGATGTTCTGCTTCATTATAGCTAAGTGTACTCTCTTTGCTCCTCGTCACCTCTAGACTGGGCTTTCCAAGAAGATTAATGGAACCTGAGAGAAATAACTCCTTCCCCTTCCTGAGAAAGTAACATAATGTCACAGCAGTTATATTAACTTGGATCAAGTTGTTGGTGGTGTTCTAATGTTTGCTGTTTCTTTTCTGGGCTGAACCTCCTGTTCAGCCTAAAATTGCAGAGGTACACTTCCGTTCAGTAGCGTTTGAATTGCTTGTGTGTGTTTTAACCCCAAACCTATGCTAACTCCTCACTTGTGAAAAGCCAGGGCAAAAAGCTCTATCAGTATTCTGCTGGCTAATGTGCTATTCCTAGAATCCCATTAAACCGTCAGGAAAAAAAAGACTAATCACTCTGAATCTCTCCTCAGTCTTCTATTTGCCAGTGGGTTAAAGGAATATGTATTGATTTGGGCAACGGAAGAAACTTTTGGGTTTTGTTACAGCTTGTAAACATCGTGGACTGAAAACCTCAAGAGTGTTATTGTGTCCTACCACATATATGTACTCTACCCAGTGAATTTTGAAATAGAACTTTTTTTAAAAAATATTTTTAAATTATTGTGTTTACACTATTCAATGAAATTGGGAATGGCTGGGCAACAGGATGTCAAACCCTGCCTTATCCTGGGCTTAAGGATAAGGATCCACTCCTGTGGATAGAGTTTGGGACTGAGGGTTTTTAAATTTTTTTTTCTTAAATGGTACTTACTTTCTTCATTACTATGACATCAGTAGAAAGCCAGAATTTCTTAAACTTGCTTTTTCTGCAACTAGCTATTAATAAGGAGCTAATATTGGCATACTGCTGGCTGGGAAAATGATGAGGTAATCAATAAGGTGTACATTTATTTGCTTTTTTTTTGATTTTGGCTCAAGGAGATAGCAGAAAGGCATATGTGGGGTGGGAATATTGTGCTTATTGCCAGGTTTTGAGCCAGCTGACACCCCTGTAAGGTAGTAATAATTTCTGTTTCTTCTTTAAGAGTGTAGGTGATAATCTTTCCTTTTGTAAGAAGTTCCTTTATCTTAAAGGATGACTTGCCTATAAGTGAGAGCAAAAGCTGGAAGTGTTAATAAAGCAAATTTCAAGCAGTCTGACATTTGGTGGAGATAAAATGAAAACTTAATTTAATTGTTGGACTGCTGACTTCACACTTCTGTCTTTCAGCGATTCTTCTATTTTTCAAGAAATAAGTACAAAAATAATTGAAATCCATATTTTTAGGGGAAACACATTTACTTACAACCTGTTCTTTTTAAGTGGAAGAACTTTTCTGTGAGCTCTGCTGTTCTCAAAAGGCCACTTTCATAGTAGTACAGACCAGACTTGGGTGCTGTGAATGGTTCTGATGTTTTCAGTTTACAAACATTGTCATTCTGCTAATACCACAGGAATTTTGCTGTAGTTTGCTTTTGGCTTTTATCTCTTTGCTTGTGGTGATTATTTCTTATTAAAATACTCAGATAAAGCAATTAATTCTCAGTAATTTCCAAGTTGCTTTGGTTTTGTTAGTGAGTAATCTGGTGCAGTAGGTGTGTATTGGTGGATCAGAGCAGTCAGTGCTGAGCCCCTTGAGTCTCTGCTGTGAGTCAGTGCTGGGTGGGGGGGGTCTATATGTTGGACTGAATATATTCCTATGCCAGTGGTCCGGAACTTTTCAGAGAAGGTGCCCAGTGTTGCTGGCACACTACACTAAAGCAAGCCTGGATGTGATCATGGGCATGGTTAGTGGATTTGCTTCAAAATTGTATTGTTGCTATGTAGTGTTTCATATGGCTTGCACACTATTGTGTTTACAAATGCTGCAATGGATGCAATGTTTGTTTCTCACAAATGCAGTCTATGGTGTGTAGACCAAAGCCTAGTAGTGGATATAATGCTCTGTACATTCTGGAAGCCAGACTGTGGCTAAATAATCATCTTGGGTTTACTGGTCTGTGTGTATCAAACACTTCTTATAAAAATCTAAGGAGAAATCCATCCTTGCTTGTCAGAGAGAGGGAGCTCTGTCAATAAGCTTGACCATCAATGGCACTATAGATGTTACCTAAAGCTTGATGGGATGTCTTTGATTCAGCACACTGCGCCATGTTTCCAGTTATGTGGGAGACAGTCAAGCCAGCTCTTTCCCAGAGGGGTTAAAATCCTGTAATAGTAATTCCTAAAAGGCACAACTGCTGGGACTTCATTGTGCAGACCCCCAGTGTGTGTCTTCCCCATACAGGGAACCTGCACAATCAACACTCTGGTCCATTTACACCAGCAGTGAGTGATTCTCCAGCAGAATCCTACTTCTGTTACTGCTTTATGTGCCTGTCTCTGTGGGGCTAGGGACATCCTATGCTTGGTCTCTTTTTGACAACGAGGGGAGAACTTTCTCATTTGAAAGGATTTAAGGAAAAGAAGGATGACAAGTACTCCAGTGACTCTTCCCCCTCCCATCCTGCCTGTTGTTCTGATGCAGCACTGTTCACCACTACTCTCTCGGCCCGGCCATCCAACCAGTTTTTAACCCAGCTAAGGGTGCACTTGTCCAATCTGTGGACTGCCAGCTTTTCCAGGAGGATGCTGTGGAAGACTGTGTCAAAGGCTTTGCTGAAGTCGAGGTAAACCACATCTTCATCCACTAGGCACGTCACACAGTCATAGAAGAATATGAGATTGGTCAGGAAGGACCTTCCTTTCCTAAACCCTTGTTGGCTAGGCCTGATCCCCTGGTTGTCTTCTATATGTTGCTTGATGGCACTCAGGATGATCTGCTCCATAATATTGCCAGGCACCGAGGTCAGGCTGACAGGCCTGTAGTTCCCTGAAACTATATATAACTAGCATAAGCTATCATGGGCTTAAAAAGCTTTCAGAATTGCACTATAAACTTTGAGTAGTAAAATGTTTCAAACTCAAGTGTGGTGACTGTCTGCAGGTCAGTGTGAAATGAAGACAGATGTGGTCATAGTCCTTACCTCAAGGCATTTATAATTTGAAACTAGTCAGTGAGAGGGGTTGTGGTGACTTGCACAAAAGTAATACAGTGAGTCATCAATGCAGTTAGATTTAGACTCTGCTTTCTCTAGAATCAGCAGAATTGGACTTAAGTGTTCGTTTAGGCTGCCGCCTTTTCTCCCGGTTCTTCAGTAGTTGCCGTTGATCAGTTATTGCTCATCTACCATGCTTCCTTCTTATTTTTTGCTGTGGTCCTTACTAAGGATTCATTTTCCAGCTCTGTCTCTTTCCTTGAGCCTTGGGAGCATGAAAGCGTTTGCTTATACACTGTTCCTTTCTCTGCTGGACTCATTCAAGAGCTGCAAATTGAGTTCTACCCTTCTGCACCTGTGAAGACGTGGGCTTCTCTTGGTTACCACCATACACAATAGCATTGACCCATATAAACTCTCACACAGCGCTGAGTGGAGACCTTGTATGTGGTGAGGAAGGAAAGGGAGTGGAGTGAGAAATGTGGATTCGTTTTCTCACTCTGCAACAGTCTTCCTGGGTGGCCTTGAAAATATCACTTACATCCCTCCCTTCTTTCCTGCCCCCTCTTTCCTTACTTGTGCTTAACACTCCCACCTGTGAAATGAGATTGGTAAACTTCCTCTCACGGTTCCTCTGTCTGAACCATTCAGGTGGGCAGCTCTCCCCAGTCAATGCTCTCTGCACAGTGCCACAGCAAAGAAATCAATGTGGTTGACCTTGATTGTGAGCTTAGTGTGAAAGTAATGCATGTAATGTAAATGTTCAGGAGCCAGAATTTACTCTGGGTTTCTAGGATAAGATTTTTCAAAGTTCCTGAAGACCATATCCATATATCAGGGAGACTTAAGATTAATCACTCTTATATCCTAGGAAGTTCAAGTTTTGAATCCATATTCAGATCTCTGAATGAGTGACTTGACTTCAAGTGCTCAACACCAGTAGTTTGTGTTGAGTATGGTAGACATGAATTTAGGGTGCTCTGTGTTTTTCTAGTTGTCACAGATTTAGAGAGGTACTTGGGAGCCTTGCTGTACATGTCTGAGGCTGCAGGGTGGTGTTGGCTCCTCTGTGTGCATTTTCTTTTTCTCTTAAACCACTGCTTCAGTTCAAAATGTAACTTGTTCACAAGGACAAAGTACATGTTCTCAGTGACTTGATTTATCAGTAGATTCCAGACTGCCAGATGCATTTGGTGGTCTTGGTTATTGTCCAACAGAAAGTCACAGGGACCTGACACTCTTCTTGTATGTTTTCACATATAGATATTTTGGCATTTTAGCTGTGTTCACTCAGTAGAAATGTGGTTCGAGTTGTTGCAGGAGCAAAGGGGTGGTCCCAGCAGGTCAGAGTTCAGGTTAGTGGTAGGGCAGGGTGGGGAAGCTTGGATTGCAGCTGGCTACACAAAATTTGACCTCAGATTAACCAGACGGCTTCAGTTTCCCCTGCTGCTGTCCCAAAGGCTTCATGAGCAAAAAAAAAGTAGTACAATAAAAGAAAATAAATTTTGGGAATTTGTACAAAACTGGGAAGAAAAACTTGAAGTGAAGAATTATCTTTTTGACTAGTACCTGCTGACAGCTGAAAGCAAATGTTAGATATTCTGAGGCTAGTGCCACAAAAGCACATGCACATGTCAGTGCTAAACAGGTTAGACAAGATCACGGAATGATGTTAATCAACAGGTCTTTGCTGAAACTGTGCCAGTTTACACCAGTTAAGGATATGATCTTTGGATGTAATAATTCACTGTGTTATTCCCTTTAAACTCCTTTATCTTTTTACTCTGAAGGCAGAGTTATTTTGTGTTAGATAATGAGTTCATAGGAACAGGGTGTTTTTATTAAATATTAAAAACTCAACATTTACCTGAACTCAAAGTCTTGGCTTCATTCAGTCCTGATTGAAACCGACAGTGAAGAACATACCCTGTTCTTGCCAAATCCTGATACAGTAGGGCAGCAAAGTGTTTTGCGAGTGGTGATGAGTCTCCCTTCTCAGAACTGATCTTACTGAGTTTCCATAATCAAGGACAGACTTTCAGAAAGGCTCAAACGTGGCTTGATTTTCAGAAACTGCTGAGTGCTAATCTCCCTTTGAAAAAGTAATGCTCAATTTCATGCCAGAAGCTTCTGGATGTCAGGCGCTCTCAAAAACCAGTCTTAGAGTGTCATTTAAAATACGTTTCCATATAAGCAAATTCTATACTTTTGCAGGCAATTTTTTTTTTTAAAAACAGTATTGTTAAGTGGAGAATAGCAGTGGTGTAAATAGCCTTAAAGAAAAGGGAAACTGCACTAAAACTTTACTCATTTCTTGCTATGAACTTGGCTGAACTCTGGATAATTTGAAGATCTGAGGAGATAGCAGTTTTGTTTCACGCTTTCATATATCTGCACTTTCTGTTAAAAATGGTGTAAAAAAAAAATTTTGCTGAAGAATTTAACTTTCTGGCCTTATCAAAAGGAAGATGTATTGTGCAATCTAAATGCCATTAGATTTAAGCCCAGCAGACTTAAAACTTGGATAAGGATTTATGAATCTTCAAAATTCCCTTAGTAAAATTGGATGTTAATCCCACAGACTGCCTGTTTTAGCCCTGCTAACTTTGTCGATAAGAGATTCAAATAATATTTTGGAAAGATATACTAGCAGCCTTCTCCTGCAATGCATCAGACATGAACTCTCCTCTTAGCCCTGTTTTAAGAGTACTCCAGGTGGTGTTTAGGTTTCTGTGCCTTCCAAAAAATATAATGCTGAATTAAATTTGGGTTTTGTTGGTTGTGTTTTTGTGGCTTGGGTTTTTTTGTGGTGTTTTTTTGTGTATGTATGGTTTTTTGTGGTCTTGGTTTTTTTTGTTTGGGTTTTGTATTTTTTTGGTATGTAAGGATCTTATTTGCCAAAAAATGTAGTAAAAGAAATAATTCCTTAGGGTGTCATAAATGCATCACTCAAGCGGTGCTGTGGACTGAATCATCTTCAACTTTATGTAAATAGGTTTATGTATTACAAAAGGTGTCTGCAGACTGTAGAAGCAATGAATGACAAAAAAGTCTGATGAAGGTTTTCAGTAACCTGAACGTGAAATATCATTGAATTCTCAGCTTAAGATACCTAGATACAGCATGAACACCAAGTTCTGAGTCCTCTAAATTCTGAGGTAAAACTTCCATTTACTTCAGCACACAGAGTTATAAAAAATTTTTAAAAAGTTGTCTCCGTTCAAAGCAATCTTCCCTTGGTTAATACTCAGTGTGTAAAGAGTGTGGAGAGAGAAATAGTCAATTAGAAAAGTTTAAGGGTAAAATGCTGAATTTAGTTTCTAGGAATGCCTTTTGCATTGCTACGGCTACAGGCTTCTTCAAAGGTTGAAAATGATCTTCAGTAGCCAGCAAGTAGAGTGAGACTGTAATAAGTGTGATGGTGAAAGATATCTGAGGTGAGAGTTTCCCATTCCCACAAAAGGATTAAGGTAACTGAGTTACCAACTACCCCTTCCTGGGTAGGTCTGGGCAAGATTTCAGTGATCTGCCTGTGACCAGAGGGATAGGCTGTAGTTGCATCCTTTGCTCTTTCCAAAAGGCCAGGAATGGCCATACATGAGTATGTAACTAAACTGGAGCTGCAACTCTTGTGGTGCTGCTTTCCCACAGTCATCCAAAATAGGATGACTCACCAGTGCTGCGTTGTCAGGGAGAGGAATTTTGGAGCAAGCTTTGAATGGATGTCTCTGAGTCTTATAAATTGCTGAAATACAGGTCGAGAAACAAGTTTTCAAAACCAGTTTGCACCCAGTTGTGACTCACTTGAAGCCCATGCTAAAGCTCTCATACTCCTTTCAGCTGATGCTGAATACTTTTAGATACTCAATCCTTTCTAATTCTGTTTATATCTTTATTTCTTTGCTACTTATGTCTGCATTGAATGATGTAACTACTGCTTGGAGTTAATTGTACAATTAGAAATAAAATCAGCCTCACCTCCTATGTCTTAATTATTTTTAAGTGGAAAAATTGATTTCTGCTCCCCCATGCTCTCACCTTCTTAATGTCTCCCATTTTTTAATGATGTGCAACCACTGTTTTAGGGGAAAAGGCAAAGCTACTGTCAACTTACTTTTCCACAGATGGCAGATAATTTGTAAGAGTTCTACTGCCTGATATATTCTCACTTACTAGATAGCTACGTCAGAGTGCAAAGATGCCTTTCAGGTTTCAAGTGTTGAGCAATGTGGGGAAATAGTTTGTGTTTTGGTTGCTGTGTAGAAAAGTACTAGATTTTAGAATACAAAAGGTAGGCAGTTTCTTAATATAGAAAAATCACCATATTCTTGAAAAGTGATTCTAAACTATCAAGTTTGTCCTGACTGAGGCAAAGCTAGAAAAATCCTGGGTGGAAAATCCATGATCTGAATAAATCATCCCTACATCCCAGTGTGATGACATAACCTTACAGAGTTCCTTAAAACAAAGCAAATAATTTTACTTCTTTCTCCCTTGTTGCTCTAACTCAGTAACTTCTTCCTTACCATGACTTGTTCCATTATCTTCAGTGAGGTAAGTTTAGTGTGAATTTATCCCCCTCCACATGAACGAAATAATTCAATCTGCTCTAATAAATTGTTTCAGTATGTTCAAAGAAAGATCTTCCTCCTCCTATCTTCTTCCCCACCCTCCTGCTCCTCACCCATGTGTTTTTGATGGCGTTGCTTGTAGTGGCTCAGGCTCTGCAAAGTATCCTAAACCACCTGGGGCCAGGTGTTCAGACTTACCTTGAATGCACATTCATATCTCAGCACTTTCCTATGTACCTCACTATAAGTGTGCACTCGGACTTTTTGCTGCAATCAGGTTTCTGGCACTTTTTTTTCCCCCTTCTATTAATGAAATAGAAATGAGGTCTGAATATGCAACTGGGTGAAGGCCCAGGGCCACAAACCATCCACCTTAATGCAGAAATGTAGTGTTGCGGAAGCTACCACATGTAAAATACCCATATGGTGAGGCACTAGTTGTTTGTGTAGACCGATGCCTGACCTTTTTCCCCTGGAAAGTGCTTTGCAGCACAAGGTAATATCTGACAGGATCTCTCAAGATTTAAATTACTTTTTTACTGCCTGCATGTATGTACAGGAAATAAAGTCATGTAATAAAGTAATTCCTCCTGTTTAGTTATTCTGGCTTCAGATATATTGATAATTTTTTTGTTTCTAATACAAAGTGCACCTGAATTTTTGAAACTGAGGCTTTCAGTGGGACTGCTATTTCAGAGATATGATTTCTCTGTAATAGAAGAATTGGTAGTTATTAATAGGCTTTCACTATTGTCTTTCTGTCTTTGTTTAATGTGTTTGAATGTTGAATCACGCTAAATTATGTGCATGTTAAGTGATAAATTAGGTAATGCTCCAATGTGGTGGGAATTAATAGTGGAACTGCCTTAATTTGCTGTTTGGTTTGGGTTTTGTTGTTGCCATAAACCCCATTAAATCTCTCTTCATGTAGATGGCCTTGTCAAAGAGTATTCATAAGAACAGAGGATGGGACTGGGGGGGGGC
>WUAM01000423.1:3030602-3050022 GCA_024336885.1 Actenoides hombroni | reverse complement strand
CTATATATTTTCTAATATATATTTTATTTTCAAATATATTTTCTTCCTGAAATTTCAGTGGTTTACTGCTAAAATTTCTCATAGCATGACTAACAGGAGTGATTGATCTATGGGATCAATATATGTTGCAGTCTTAAAACTGTAAATAAGACACTTGTGAGATTGAATGCTACGTATATCCCTAATTATAACTGTCTATGTCATATTGCTGAGGGATTGTATCCCAATGATGCTTACCAATCCTAACCTGGAAAATAAAATATTTTCTACACTTCTTATGGAGTAGCTTACAATGTGTAACTGGTAAAATACAGGCTTGGTTTAGCATAATAAAAAGCTGTGCTTGCATTGAAAAGTTCCGGAAAATCTGGTACTTATGATGCTTTTACTGGTGAAAGGAATTATTTCAAGTAAACAAATGTAGCTATTTTCCTGCCTAACATAGGTGATGACTTAGCTCATGCATTCCACCCATGAGAGTCATGGGGGAACTCCAGAGATAAGCTTCAGGCTGCACCTAAAAGACTTATTAGTAACGCTTCTTTTGAATGGATAAATAGCAAAGTTATGTGCAAGACTGGATTATTGATTTTTATTTTTTTTTAATTCCTCCTCTCCTCCCTCCCCAAATTTACCTTTAAGTCCATTTGCTCAGAAAAGGGAAGCTGTGCTCATAGTTGCTGGAGTACTTCAATTTTTCTGATATTGCGTTGGAGCTAAATGTCATCAACTTGTAGATTTTCTTGACATAACTTTTAGAGCTAGTTAAATTTTAAAATCTTGCACTTCTTTTTATTTAATGGAAACTCATTTTTAAAAAGGCAGTGAAGGACTTAAAAAAAAAATGTACCTTCCTCTTCCCCATGCTCCCACCTTCCAGGACATCTCAGTAGTTTGAATGTATGCCTCTATACATAGGACCTTTCAGACATATATGGCACAATGAATGTTACAAACTGGGCAGTGTCTAATATTTGCACATTTTGTATAAGAGATGTTGTCCTTCTTCTCCTCCTCTTGTAGACTCTTGTTTCTGGGTGTGGAACTCTTCCATAAGCTCATCATCAGTGTTGGGTACACACAACTGGTATTAGTTGCAGACCTTAGGCTGTAACAAAAGTGACAAAGCTGCGGTAAGGAAGGAAGAAGAATGGAAAGAATTAAGTTTGTGTTGACGGCATTGTGGGTATCTCTTAGCGTGAGGTAGCAGTGGAGAACAATGTTTATTCATTAATATATAATTACTTGGAGCTAGATGTGTTTCGGCCTTCCATGCTGGTTTTCTTTGAATGCCTTCTGTTTAGGTTTTACTCTCTTATTGCTGTAATTCGCTATGTACTGATGGGGATGAATGTCATCAAAGGTCTGAAGCTTTTGATGTTTCTAATATAAGATGCAAATGCTTAACAGATGAAAATTTGCTAATAAGTATCAAAAGCAGAAGTACAAATGAAAAAATCCTTGTGTAATAGTTGCTAAAAATTCAAGTGGTATTACTTCAACACTGGGCAGGCCCTTCTTTGATGTAAGTAAGTATTTTCAGACAGAGGCATCCTTGTATTGTTAGAATGTAACTGCTGTTTTCAGGTTTTTAAACCTCACTTGAAACATTCTGAAGAAGTGTAGAACCAGTGAATTTTCCTGTATATAATGGAACTGAGGGATAGAGGCAGGATGGAGACTTTCATTTGTTGATGATTCCCACCCATTGTCTGTTTAGTTTGAGAGATGGTTCCTGACTTGCAAATCTGGCAGAAACTGTTTGTTCTGTACATACTAGAAATTGCTTGTGTTCAAGTATTGACCTTAATGGGTCCTCACACATGCCAGATGCTTCTGCAGGCTGCTGGAATAAATACTGGTCAGCTGAAAACTGTCTACCATCAGGATTTCAAATTGAAATGTGAACTTGTCTTGACTATATCACTAGAAGACCCATCTTGCTGCTAATCTTTGCAGCTGATACAGAGCAAGCCAGAAGAGTTGCTTTACTGTCTTTTATCATGACAGCCTGAATCTTTCTAGTCCTACAGCTGAAATCTGGGAGAGGATGTTGATCTGAACATGTTATATCTTGACTGTTTTTTGGCTGATCAATGTTTAGGGGTCAATGTGCTTTGGCCTTTGGATTTATTCACTTGCAGTTTGGAATGGCTAAATATTAAAACCCTTAAGTGCATTTCTTGTCAAGGACCTCTTAAATCAAACACAGCTTAAATGAGTTACTGAAAAGAAACAGTTTCCACTTCATCCTTAATCTATCTCCCATGCTCAGTAATTGATGTCTAGTTTCATGAGTCATATTTAAGTAGCCTCAAGTAAAATCTTTTACAGCCTAATCCTGTACATCCTTCCATAGTCGTCATCTGTGCTGGGAGCTGGTGGAGGTTTTGCATGAGTAAAGACTACCAGATGAGTTTCTGCAGGAACTTGTAGTGGTTTTACCTGGAAGGGAATGAAACTTCAGGAAAAATCAGCATCTGTAATCTTTGCTTCTTGGATAACTGGAGAGGTGTCCTTGGTTGATCTGGGGATTCCCAAGGAGGGAAGGGTTCTGTTGTATGGACATGAAAGATACAGAAATTTTCAGGATCCCGTGTTATATCACATAGGAAGCCAGCCAAAAGCAAATTTGAGGCTGGTATCCCAAACAGAGATTTCAGAAGGGCTTGAGTTAAAAACAAGAATGACAGCCAGAAATCACTGGTCCTTGCAAGTAAATATGGACTTCCCTATGCAGGAAGATAGAGGTGGGAATGTGTGAGTTATGCTAATCTGATTTCTGTCACTACTGTGAAGAGGCTTTCCTGAGCTGTGAAAAATATGCTAGAATCCGTTTTTCAAAAGACTTAACAAATATTCTGCTCTGTAATTTCTTTTTGTCTAGTAATTTATCATGGAAAAGGAAGAAAAAAACAGTGAAAGAAGGGCATCTAGTAATAAGAATTTGCAGTTTTGATTGATGCAAAGAAAAATGTGACTATAGTGCCAATTTTCATTACAAACCCAACTTTCAACAATATCAAGTCATCATATAATGGCTGTTTTTATTATTGCTGCTGAAGAAACAAAATTTATTAGAAGACAAAAGAACATCAAAATTTTCATGACTACTGTCAATCACTCAAATTAACAAAGAGGAAGAAAGTTGTGCCCTTTTGTCTTTCCTTGATTTGTTGTCTCAGTGCTGTGCATACTAGAGAGTCTGTCTTTCCCGTCTTGTTTGTTTTTGGGGTTTTTTGTTGGCTTTTTTTTTTCCTGTTATCCCTCTGATTGTTTTCCTTCATAATCAGACCAACTAATGTGTCAACAGAAGAGAACCACTTCTGGATTTATTTATTTATTTTCCTCCCTTCCCTCTGAGTCTGAAGCAAAGTTTAGCAGACAAATAGACTTGCTTCTAATGAAGGGGGAAATTGCAAATGGGAATTTCACCAGACACATGTTATTAGTTACTCCCACAAGCCTTACAGGTGTGACATTAATCAGGCTGTGGGCCATGTTCTTGGAGTCTTGGAGGGATCTGACACCATCTGCATGGCTCCTGTGTTCAGGGTCACTAACTGAGTATGCATGAAAAGATCACTTCCTGAGGTATCTCTGCCTTTGAACAGGCCTCTTCCACCCCATGATGGATACCTCAAACAGCTAACACCTGAAGGGCATCACATTTCTGGTATTGATACTAATGGATACGCCCAAAACGAAATTAGCGCTTCCCCCTTCCCTGAAACTGTGGCTGGCCCACTTGTGTACAGACATTGCATTTGGAGTAGTGTGGGAGTGTTGCTAGATCCAAGGAAAATACCAGGATGAGAATGGTCATATCTACACGGGTCCCACTTTTCCTACTTTCTTGAATATTAAAGATAGTTATGAAGGGGGAGCAAATAAAAGTTTGGATCTTGGTCCTCAAGTATGCCATGCCTTAGCAAGACTTGGAAAAGAAATCTAAAAAAAGAATTGCCTTTTTGGTTGTAAAAATATTTCTCCATGTTATATTATCTACAGTATTGGAGCTGGGGATGAGCAAAGACTTCCTACTCCTGTTGTCCCCACACACCTCCTCTACTCTCAATGTGGAATATCAGTTGTAGGGTAGATAAGTAATAAATTGTTTGCATTCTCTCTTTTCTTTGCATCTGTGTAGTCATCCTTTTCACTCCAATCTGGATGTCTAGTTGGTGGTGGCTTTAAATCAAGGACCCTCATGCCAGACACATACTACTTTGTTTGTAAGGTAGCACAGAAGGCCTATGTTTTGGACCATAATTCCCATTGGTTTCTACCACAGCTGAATTCTTTAGGGACTTGTGTGCATCCATGTCCAGACTGCACTGTGGAGAGAAAATCATCCTAGAAGTAGTTATCTATATTTTAATTCAAGAAAAAAAATCTTGCTGGTTTTCTTCCCTTGGGAAAATATACCCTGATACAGATTTAGTTCCAGTCAAGCCCTGCAGTTTCAGTATCTAACAGAGACCTAGTTTCCTTTAGGCTTATGAGTCTAACAACTTGGGAACCGTTTCTCCCCCTCCCTTCCCCCCAAGAGATCATGCTTGCTAGACGGGCTTTCCCAAATTCTCACAGCTCTAATCTGGATACCATTTAGTGTGACAGCCTTCTTCCCGGGTTCCCACAGCTGGTTAGTGTTTTGAATTCCAGCCTCATGAACTCATATCAGGCTACATGGGCTAGTGCTCAGAGCACAACCTAGAGCAGATATCTCTGATGACAGAGTAATGGAGAAAACTGTGCTACTTTCTGCATGTTTATAAATGCACAGTCATTTGTGGTGTTCTTCCATTTCTGTGGTAACTCACTGTAATGCTTCATAGAGGCATTTAAATGTTAATGGAGGTGAAAATAAAAGTAATGAAAGTGTTTGATGAAAGACCAGTAAACCAACCTGCTGCGATGAGAAAAGTCTATCAAATCCTAAGGGTCACAAATATGGCTAAAAATATCACTTGAGTAACTACTGTTATCTCCACCTGAACTCTTAGAAAGGAAAAGAACAGGAAAAGTATGTCCTATTTGCTCTTAACATTCACACTTTACCTTGAATAAACAGTGTTTCAGATAACGAGACAGTAGTTGTCAAGCTGTGCAAATGTGCAATGATCTCCAAGTCTGGTGCAGATAATGCCATTGACTTCAGTGTCTTGGACTTGTTTAGGGGTGGTTTTAGAAGCAGCCACTGGTTCAGTGGTGGACTGGTCACTCCTTGCCCCTGATGATTTGTGGGGATGGCCAGCATATAAGTGGGTTTGGGGAGATATTTGAAACCCCAAACTCTACTCGTGCATTTGAGAATCCCATGCTCAGCATTGCTATTAATTAGTCCTGCAAGTCTTGTATATCTAACACATAAACCACTCCTAAAGTAGTGTCCTCTTTGGGAACATTAGTTCTGAGATATAACTGAGTAGAGATGTGAAAGAAGGAATTGTACAGAGCTGGGTGATTCCTGATGTCAACTGTAGCAGCTGGATTTGACTGCCTGTATCAGTGCAGGATCTAAACAACTGCCTCCTTACTTTGAATATTCAGTTGGGTTTTTTCCTCAAATTAAAAAACCACCCTCCCTCATTTAGAATTAAAAGCAACTATACATCAAAATGGAAATGATTGGTGGCACGTGTTGAGAGCATGGAGAATCAGTGGGTGGAAGTCAGGCATTTTGTCTGCAATTGTGCTGTTCAGAATACTATTAAGGAGCTGCTTTACTTAAAATTTATGAGGATGAAGGTACACTAAGGGCACATGAGAAACAGGATTTGACTCTGAAGCATTTTCAAAACACTTGAATGTTTGTTTTTCCTTAGATGTTGACACAACTGCATCCCATGACTTGCCCATTCTAATCCAGCGAATAGCAGTCCGGAATTTGAGTACTGTATGGATTGAGAGGTAGCTTTCTTTCATGAAGAGGATGTAAAGATAGTTACTAGGAATCTGTATATGGATCTCTCTATTTAACATACAAGCCCCTTCTAAGAGGAGGTCAGATACCTAGGATATTATTCGGTTTGTAAGCCGGCTCCTGGACTAGATCTTTGTTTGATGGAAAGTCAGAAGAGCTGAAGATGTGACCCAGTAAAATAATATTGGAGTAGTCAAAATTTCAGAGTCTGGTCAGGTACAGTAAAACTCAAAAATTACAGCAAGTGAGTAGATCTGTGTGCCTTAAAAGAAAAAATATATATATATTACTTTCTTTTTGCAGGAAAGTAGAGGCTTTTGCATATCATGTCCTTTTGCAAAACCAGGTGCTTAATTTTGAATGTTACTGCATGTGAGAAATTTGATTTATATATGAAAATTGAAGGACTAGGAATGATCTGTCATCCCCTAAGAAAAAGAGCTTCCCAGTAAACAACCTGTTTTACAGTCCCATTTATAAATTCATCAGGCTTTTCAAACTTCATATTTGCTATCTGTTTAGGGGCAGTTTCAGAACCTCACTCTTCCGATACTTCAAAAACCTTCTCATTTCCCTTCTAAATGTGGTAGCACTCAACCTTTTTGAGGTGACAAGATCACCCTGTTAAAATAGGGGTGTTTAACCTGGATATCCTCTTAAATGTGATACATCTCCTCAGCATTTCCGTCAGAAAGGAAGAAGGTGACTCGTTCCACTACTGAATTCTAACCAGGAATTATTCAGACCTTTAGGAAACATGGGAGAGCAAATGTTTACTGACCGTGTAATTAGCATGATGATTTGCTCTGTCTATTGGCCCTTAGCACCGTATTTCCTGTCTGAGCAGTGGAAAGTAAAAATATTAGTTGCTGTTTTACTAGAGGAACAAGTGTCTTCCAAATGAACAAATGATCTATTGCTAGTCTTGCAGACTCTTCCCATGGGAATAGGCATTTTGCTTCTTTTTTTACAGCTAATTTCTTTCATACAGCAGGTTCCCAGACACATCAAATGCTTCACATGTTAAGCTGTTAGTTAAGATTTATAGTCTGCGTTATCAGAGTGAATTACACTACGGCTGGCAGTCAGACTTCTCATGGACTTTTGTAAGAATTAATAAATTAATAAATGGAGTTTTGATATTTAATGTCTTTCCTAAACACAAGGCTTCCCTAAGTCTTCTGTTCAGAAGTTTCTTGTATTGCTGAGTAGCCAATGCTCAAACAGTGAGTGCTATTCCTTTCCTTGCTGAAAGAATAAAATACATGCCCAACATTCGTGGGCCTTCCATAGACAGAGAAAAGGCTGTTGAAGAGGTATGGAGGGAAATTCAGCAGTTGTCTGTTACTTTGCTGTTAACAGAGCTCAGATGAGTCATGAGAGGAAAACAAAACCAACAGTTTGAATAAAAGACCACTTCCTACATTAGTGTAGTCTAGATCTTCAGCATAGAGTGGCAGAGTTGTGAAGATGTTAATGCTTTTATATTACGCTAGGCTGTAGGAGACTTCATCCAGTACTTTTCCTTTCTAGTTGTAAATATGTCATGGAAGCTTCTTTGCAGTAGCATAAAACACGGAGAATAAAAACGAACTTTGTGTTTGAACAGTGAAATTTTGTGGGTTTTTTTTTAAGGTCCAAAAAGCTCTTTCAGTGTTTCTGGGAAATTTTCTTTAAACTGATTTTCCAATTTATATTAAATTTTATGGGATAGCTTGGAGTTGAATGGAATGTCACTTTTAACTGAGAATCAAGAATTGCTTATTGAAGTATAAGCAAATAACTGGTGGACGGGGGACATGGGAAATGGAATCCATGAGACTTTTCAGTTCCTCAAGCGCTGCAGCTGTTCCCTAGCTCGGTGATAAGCCAGAAGGGCTAAACTTTTCCAAACTAAGGGAAGTGAAGCCTGCATTTCTTTTCCCTCACCTGTCCTTCATCACTCACCACTATAAATGCTGAATTCTTTAAACTTCAGTTAGATATGTTTCTTTAAAAACCAAACAAGTCCCCAAATAAACCCCAAACCAAACAAAATCTCAATATTTTCAACTGTTTTTTAAGGGGAGTGAGGAGGAAAGGGGAAACACTTTCAAACCAGAAATATTTCATTCTCCAAACTTTGACCAGAAAAAAGGAGCTAATGCATTTCTAGCTAATAAATTAGCTCTATTTTTATCTGTACCACAGAGAGGCACTGAAATTTCTTAATGCCTGCTGTTCACATGTGCTACTGCTTGAGATACCTCTGTTCTCTGAAGCAAGACCACAAGATCTATTAGACCTGATAGTTAACCTCAGGCTTGAGCTGATCCATAGTAACAGAACTTAAGAGCTGATGCTTTAGCTGCTTATCCACACAGCCCCAGTGTTTGCTGCCTTTCTCAGGGGAAATTTCATATTTGTTTCATTCCTAATTCTACTGTTTATGTGCCTCATGGCTATTACATAGTTTTAGATATTTAGATATTTAAGTTACAGTAAGACTTCTACAGTAGGTACAGAAAATATTTCAAATTGTATGGCAATTACTAAGCCAACCTGATAGCTGTTACTATTTATTGCAGCGATAATTGCCTGGTTTTTTTTAATAAATATTTCATCAATATATTACAAAAGGAAGTAGATTATCTTTTTTAGAAATGTGTAGTTTAAAATGCACTCATTCTTACTTCGGTCCTGTGCAGAATAGCAGAGTCTGTTTTTCATGTTCTTTAAGTTACTTTTTTCTGTAGTAGAAAGAAAACTACAAAGCCCTGCTACTGTACAGTGATTTAGTTCAATTGCTTTTCATCTTGGGAGACCTGATACTGACTTAAGTCATATGTCAAAATGAGTCCAATTTACTCTAGTCTTTAATAGCCATGAATCCGTATCCCAATTCTCATTCCCTGCCTGCACTTCAGCCAATTACTGAATTTCAGCACAACAGGGCTGGAGGTTGTAGGTAAGTGTATTGGCAGGGCCATTTATCATCTGTCTTACACCTGCTTGCCTTGCTCTTTCTTGCCTGCTCAATAACTTGAGGTTCTGGTGTGACAAACCATTAAACTGTCCGGGCAACTTGGACATTCCAAGCAGTTGTATTGAAAGTCAGCCTGTCACTGGTGATGTGACAGCTGATGTAATGCTATTGCATTGGATGGAACAGAACAAGTTTACATCTGTTTAAAATCTGGAATCAGCAGGCAAGATTAAAATTATTATGCTACAGGTTTAGATATTTAATGTCTTGTTAACTGCAAAAAATGAGAAATAACCCCCCCATTTGACTGTAATAAAATATATTAAAAATATAATAGGTATGATTTTTAGGGCTTTATCCCTGTGACTATTATTCTATGGTTAATATGAAGGCAGAGCTATTTTTATTTTATTAGAGGATTGTATACAGTCTAACTTTCTGCTTCTCTGACCCTTAGGCTATTAATAATTTTTATTTATTTACTTACATTCTTTTTGCCCCACAGGCAATGTCATACTTCAGAATACCCTTCTTAAAGTGAATCTAGTTTGACATCTTGATTTCTCATATCAGAAATGCAGTAGGATTTTAGTCTGCTGATGTTTACACATGGACTTAAATTCTAATAAGTGAATGACCCCCATAAAAATGATCAAATTATGTTATAAAAGTGCAACTAAAATTTCATATTGGCTAGATCGTATTCTAAACAAGTATTTTATATTGTTGAAGCCTTATACTACCACAGTAGTAGTTCTGCAAGGCAAAAAGTTAACAAAAGAACAATGCAAAGTTACACAGGATTTCATATTTGGGTATGCTGTATTTATTAGAATATTTAGGTTTACCTGTGTTCTGCAGAAGTCAATATTCATATCTCTACTTTCTTATTGCTTATAATATTCTGCAATGTGGTGTCATAATGTAAATGTTGGCAGAATGTGACAGTTGCTTTTACCTTTTTTTAAAACAACAAAAATGTGGGTTTTTTTCTCGGATGCTTTGCTGTACAAAAAAAAGTATAAAATTTTATAAGTTTTTTTTGTCGTTGTTGTAATCTTCCCAGAGCAATAGTTTGAAAACACAGTCGGTTAACAGTTGTCACAGTATTCTTCTGAGATGTGACTGAAGGATTTTAAGGAGGACAGCAATGTCAGTATAACTACCCAAAAGGTACATTAGTTCTCCCATTCTGAATTTGTCTCTTTAGGAATTTTTCTGTGGAAAGCTTTGTACAGAAGAGAAGTATTTTCCTTTGCATCTAGGGAGGTACAGCACATATTAGAGGCTGGATTTTGAAAGTACCTCAACAGGAGAGATCCAAGGATAAGCTCAAGTTTTGTGAAAGTCTGTAGCATAACCAGAAATCAAGTTTTGAAACCCCAAGTAGAGGCCAAATTTCTGTGTATCATAATGGGACCTTCAATGAGAGCAGGCCATGTCTTCCTTGAGCAGTTATGCTGAATTTCAGTAAGTCTGACAAACTTTTAAGCAAGTGTAGAGGAGTGTCTTACGTGAAGAGTTAGGCAATTGTAACAATACCTACCACTTCACGTGGAGATAATACATTGGAACAGTGCTATGTCTTGAGGTCTTGTGGCATGTATGGTGGTGTCTTGATGTGAGAGGCTGACTGTAAGAGTGAAAAGGGCAAAAGTAACTGAATGAATGGGAGGCATTAGCAAAAAGGAGAATCTTACTGTATTTCAAGGAGAGAGCATCCAAGGAAAATGAGAACAAGGGCATTACAAAGAGAGGACCTCAAACTTCACTCTGTGCCAGAGATTGACTTAGCACATGCACAGCAGCAGTGTTCTTCCTACGTCCTTTACTTTGTAATGATCAGTTGCTGATATAGGAGAACAGCAGCATTACTGTAATATTTCTTTACCTCAGAAATAATTACAGTGATCAGTTTAAGCAAGGAAACATGCAAAATGTGATCTATTAGCAATATTCCAATTCACACCAGCCCATGCCAGGTTTACATCATTATCACACAAGATAAACTGTGGGAGAGAAAGCAAGGAGCAAGGCACTTGATTTTGTCAGGCAGCTTCTCCAACACATTTACTAGAGTGGGATTCTTTCCCTGCAGCAAACTTACACATGTCATGTGTCAGAATCTTTCCAGAGGGTGGGAACCAATCTGCCCCCCTCTTTTTTGCTTCTCAAAGTCAAAGACACCCAGCAAGCACTCATACACATGTAGTTAGTTGGTGGTCTGCCCGCTGGCTTGCATGTTGGGCTATTTCCAGGGGGGTATGCTAGCATGTGGTTTCCATCTCGGGAGCTCTCAAAGCCTTCTCATAGTGCTATATGAGCATGCTTTAACGACTTGGGAAGAGTGCAACTTCTTTCAGGTACTTGGGCTTTGGCAGCCCCCCATTTACTTAGCTACACCCCTGAAAATAAAGGTTTTCAAAAGAGCATAAGGCATTTTGATTCTTCTTTTAAATGCTTCTCTTTTAGTAGTGACTGGTTGGCAGTTTTTCTCCATAGCATCTGGTCTGCAGTCTCCTGAGTGTACTCCTGCACTGTTAGGCCTTCAGCGGGGGCTGTTCAGACATTCCCTAAATTTCTTTATCTCCTGTCTCTTGTTTGTTTTTGTTATTGAGGTGGTGTGGTTTACTGGGGAAAGGTTTTGCCCTATATGATAACTTGAGAAAATAACTTCCTATTTCTCTACCACCTTTCCTTCTCTGTGTGTGTGTATAGACTAAACCCATACACAACCCAAAATGGACAAAATATTCACTGAATATTTGTTAGGAGGCATCTTCTCATCCTCCTATGATGTGATGTTATAAGATGGTTAGTAGACATTCTTACTTGAGCTTTAGTTCTGAAACTGGCACTCATTTGGAGGTGGCAGACCTGAAGAGAAAGCCACTAGTTTGCATGACTTGTGATTTAAATTCCTGGATCTGCTGTAGGCTGCCTAGTCCTGCGTGTGAATCTCTCTGCTCTCATTACTCATCTGTAAGAAATAAGTAATAGGTTTTATGTTCTCCCATCTGTGATTCTTCATGTCTTCCTTGACTTGATGCTTGTTTACATGTGTAATGTCCATTACTGCCTTTCCATCATTGCTTGTAGTTAGTTATTTTGATATAAATAGTATTTGTATGGAGAATACTTCTTGATATGAGAAGTTGCAGCCCTGTAAAAAGTGTAGTCTTCCAGAATTAGACTTTAGACAACTTTGATATGCAGCCTGGTTGATACAGATTATTATGGAGTTAGCCAAGATGTGTCTGAGTTTTTGTCATACTCTGAAAGTTACATTTTTTTTCTTCCCTCTCCAGTCTTGTTGCTACATCATGTTATGTCTCTCTGGTTTTATGAATGGAATGTCATGGTCTGCATCTGCATAAAGGTCCTTTCATTAGATGCTTTCTCTGTTCTTAAGACATTTATGGCGGTTAATTTGGGGAAAAAATTCTTTGCAATACACGACGTTTTCCCTCCACTATACTTCAGCTGTCCCAGATTTATGTGAAAAGATTACACATAACATCTTATTTATAAGAATATGTACACTCATCTCATTCACACAGACAAAACTATTACAATGTATTCTTTCTACAGGGGAAGAACTCTGTCTTGCCAGAGAAAATTACATCATGGGACTAAACAGTTTTATCAAAATCCTGAATTGACATAACTAATTTGCAACACTACTTATGTGCTTTCCAAATCAATGTTACCAGACAACCAGATGTACAGCTCAAATCACTGCTGATTTTGCCACTGTCTTTTGCCTTTACCTCTTTTACAATGTTTCTGGTAACATAAACATTTGCAACCCAAACCTAGAAAGTCTTGTGGGATATTGAACCAACTTTTTTTGTTTGTTTCAGCAGTTTGCTCATCCTTTTTTTTTTCCTTCCTCTTTCCCAACATGTTAACAGATGTAAATATGAATCATATTTCATTCTCAGACTCCTTATAAAAATACACTCAGAACCAAAGTTTCTGACTAATAAAAAAAATTGGATGCATCTCCAAACCACAATGAAACACCCTATCCCCAAACAAGTCAAGGCTTGGCTTGCACACCTCTGTCTGAAAATGAAAGAAGAAATCTTTTGAATAACATCTCTGTTTATTTGCGTGTCTCTTATTTTTATAGACAAGCAGCACTGATAAACCAGTGCATATGTGTAAATGTGTGCTTTTGTGTGTGTGTTAAGATGTATGATTTCCTGTCTTCCTTATCTTCCCTGTCTGTTCTCTATGACTGATCTACACTGTAGACATTTTTGTGGTTTTGATGGCTAAACTGATCTGATATTCATTGTTTTCAATAAGCCTCCTTTTCCCTCCTTCTCCACGTACTTCAAACAAGATTCAGAATTAGTCTCTCTGAGCTTGCTTCTACACCAAGAAAGACAGGATCTATTAGTAATCTGGGATTAGATTTAGGGTACAGAGTCTTCTATGAGTTAGCGTATCAGCCAGTATGCAGGAGCTGGTGCTGTGAGTTGGGCGTGATGTTTGATTTATTGGAAGGAATCTTGCTGGCTTCAGGCTTGCTGCAATGACCTCTAAGACAAGACCCTTCATTAAAGCTCAAAATTAATTATTTGCTTTGGTTAATGATCCCAGGATAGATGGGCTACATACCATCCTAATAAACTGAGAAAACTGGGACATGAGGCTGACTACAAGCTCATGTTGGTTGCTCGTATTGTTAGATAATTGAGCAGATCTTTTGGCACAGTTTTGACATGCAGCAAGGAACAGTCATCCAGTAACTTCTGAGCATGTTTTGGGAATAGGAAGTGGCCAGGGCCTTGTCCCAGTGGGTAGTATGAGTGAGGACACCATTTTGGAAAGAGAAGAAATATTCAGCTTATGTGGATATGAACAGTACTGTACATTAATTTGGCCTCTGGGCTGGAGGACAAGCCTGGCCCTCTTTATTTGGTAGTATAGTCATAGCTATTGATGTTTTCAATTGAAGCTTTGTATTCTGATTATTCGAGTTCTGGGCTCTACATCCTCTTTTTCCATGTTAGCAATACATGCAGTATGGACACCCACGTTTAAGGGTTTAGATTTGATACTATGAGCTGGCAAGCTTCAGTCTCACCTGCTGAAAATATCAGCTGCTTTGAACAGAAAGCTCTTAGAGTGGGCTTAATTAAGCATGGACTGTTTGATTTAACTGCGTTTTGAATGTAATGGGCTATTTTTTCTGGCAACAAGCCAACTGACATAGCAGAGGTTGTTCATTAAGTGTAAGCGTTCACTTTCATCCTCCCCCAGCAATTCACAAGCATCTTGCTATTGTGTGTGATCCTGTGACAATGAAGGATTCTTGCTTTCTCTGGAGACTGCACGAACTAAATGTGTGCCTTGTGCCCCCAGAGCTACAGGAATCCAAGCCAATAGTGGGAATAAACAGAAGTAATGGGAAGCGGGGGCATGTAGAAACATTTCTGAAGTGAGGAACAGGCTATTCCTCTATAGTACGTACTTCCGTAACCTAAGCATCCAGTCCCTGCTTAGAAAGGACCCTCTAATTGCAATGGGATTTAGTGAAAACTCTTCCAGGAAGAAAAGGCTATTGCTATCACTTGGCTGTAAATGTTATTGAGGGATTTCTTGTACATTTATCTTAATCAAGAAAATAACCACTTACCCTAAAGTGCAACTTCTTCCTTCAAAGTAAAAAAAACCCTCTATAAATCCTTCCCCTGAACTCACACAGTCAGGAACACTGAAAAATGGTTTCTGCTTCATTATGCTTTCAGTACAGCCAAGGAAAAGCCATATATGCTGTCTCTATCCTCTAGATAGTCTTTAAAAAAAAAACAAAAACCCAGGCCAGCCAGCAGTGATTCACTTGTGTGGAAATATGTCTGTCTTTCCTTATTTAGAGATTTAATGTCACTTTGTAATATGTCTCTGCACAAAGAAATTAGGAGATAGAGAGGTTTTACTCTTCTGAACTTGGTTTTCTAGATGCAGGGCCCAGATGTGAGAGGCAGCAGTGTGTCACGCCTGCTTACACAGCAAACTGAAGTAGAGCAAATGTGTCCTGCTGGTTTGCTTTTCGTATCAAATCATAATATTCTGGGAATGCCTAGGACACCCCAGCCTTTATGTCATAAACTGAGTAGTTTTAGGATTTTTCTGCTCTAACTATAGAACACTCATATGGAAAGATCTCTTGGTAGTGTTTACTTCATGTTTACCATGAAGAAACAAGCCAGAGGAGTATGTGGTCAGCATGATGATGAGGATTTGAGGTAGGGAAAAGCCAAAATGAGTGTAAACATGATCAAAGCTTTACTCTAACATGCATCCTAAAAGCACTTTCCCAGTATTTATGGGAAATCTATTTAGGATCCTGTGTTACTGGGAAAAGTTTTCAGTTCAGAGCGATGTTAAATATGTCTTCATGTTAAACAATATGCTGGAAGTGAGGCCATCATTACTACATTTCTTTGACTTGGCTAATGTTAGAATGTATGTTGGTGCAAAACTGTTCTTTTTCTACCTATGGATTTGACCTTTTTTTTTTTTTTAATGCATCACTTTGTTAGTATGGGTGAGAGTAAGGGGATTGGTCGAGCAATAAGGGAAAGTAGTTGGAGGTTTCTTTCTGAAAGTACTAGCTGGCTCAGATGAATGGGCTCAAAAGCTGGCATGAATTTTTACAGGGAAACAGCAATTGCTTCTTTCAGTGTGAACTGGAGGAAATAGTATCTCAGCAATGTGATTCTTAGTCATCATGTTTTGTAAGACCATTTTTATAGAGCTTTTGTAACAACTCTGTTTATACCCAAAGCTAAAATTTAGTGTTACTCTTATTTTTGCCTGTGACTCGCTTGGTGTGATGATGAGTTGGCTTTCTTCCACTAAGGGTGAGCTTTCTCTTTGTTGTTTTTTTTTGCTTTTTTTTTTTTTGTTTGGTTGGTTTTGGTTTTTTTCTTCTCCACTTGATAAGTTTAACATCAGTGGTCTCCCAATCTGTATAGAGAAGAGAAGGTGTTAAAATCAGGACTGAACACTTTCCTCTTAGCACTGCCCCTCAAGCTATGCGTGAAACTTTGCTTAAGGTTATTACCTTTACAGAGCAGAGTCATCAGCTTATTTTGCAATGAACAGAGCTTCCTCTGGGACCAGTTTTCTCCAGGATGATGAGTTTCTGAAAAGCATGCCTCTGCATTAATGATACATACGAGAAGGACTGCTTATAACTTTTTTTTCCTCCCCTCTCAAGTTCTTCAACAGATCAATATATGTACTAGAGGCAGTAAGAATTCAGGCAAGATTACAATCTTGGGAAAAATTCCGAGTGTAGCAGCCAGGCCAGTATCTCTCCTCTTTCCACCACTCAAGATGCTGAACAACTTTAAAGCAGCTTTGTATAAGTTGTAGTCCAACACTAGGAAGAATTGGTAATCTGTGCCACTGGCCTGGGTCTGTGTAGGAGTGGGTAGAGCAGGACACATGGTGATGTATGTTTCCTGGTTTTTTATCCCCTTTCTATTGCTTCACCAGCAGAATTTGTGGAGTATGAAGTATCCCACAAATTTTGTCTTCCATTTATTGAATATTTTTCCTCTGCTATTTAACTTGCCAGAATATCCTGCATTGGGAGTAGCAGGAATTTTGTTCTCTGCCCTTGGAGAACTTTGTAAAATCTTTGTTTTATTGGAGATCTTATGCTGCTACAGAAAACAACATTGGGTCTTGTAACAGAGTTCAACTCTTGCTGCATTCATGAAATACTGCTTGTGTGTACTTTGGAGCATAATGTAATATGGTGGACATTTATTCCAATTTCTGCCTGAAAAATCTTTCTCAGTATCTATTTCTGAGGCTCTCACAACTCTACAACCCACTGTATCCAAGAGGGATCTCATGAGGGTTACCTTTCTTTCCAGAGCTCAAATCATCTTTGATTCTGCTTTGTTTTTCCAGGACCATGGTGAAGAAACTCCATAGTTCTGTTTCATCTCTGAACTCATTCCTTTGAGTATACCTGTCAGTAGCTGATACCACCTGCATCTGAGATATAACCTCATTGACCACCTGCATCTGAGATATAACCTCATTGACCAACTTTCCCTTGCTTTTTAGGTTTCATAGCTCCTGGTTCATGGACCTAACTGCTGAGAGACTGTACAACCTCCTCTGTGTGGTTTTCACACACGCTGTTCCTACACAGTAGTAGTCAACTGGGATATAATTCAAATGTTCCCTGCAGAATCCCGGAAACTACACTGTTGGGAATACCTCTGCCCTGACATGCGGTCTATGTGACCTAATAGGCTTTTCCATCACTAATTACTGTGATGATTATTTGTGTGCCCTAAGTCAAATAGCCTGAGGGAAGTCATGAAAAACCCCTGGTCATTTTCTAGGGTTGCTAATTGAGAGATTCATCCTCTTGTTCCTGAAGTTGCATGACAGCCAGATATTAATGGGGAAAAAGTACTGGAGGGAGGAAAAGGCATCCTGACTAGAGCTGTGTGTAGGTTTTCCACCAGCTTTCTTTTTCTTTTAAAAATGCAAATTTAGACCTGTCAAAACTTGTATGGTTTCATTTTAAATTCCCTACATTATTCCACATGAACATAAAATAAAATGCTAAGAATATTTTTAATGCTTTCATGTCCAGATTCAGCTCAGTTTTTATATAGTTATGTAGAAAGATGCAATGTATAAAGGTCTAGATTCAAGAAGGAAATATAAGCAAAATACCAATCTTTAATATTGCAAATACTCCAGAACAAAGGCTTTTGATTTCTCTTATGACAAATGTTTCAGAGCTTTTTTTGTCTATAGGATGATATAGCAGGTTAGTGTAGGGAAAAGTATTGATGCGAATGTGTTGGCCTTTGAGATAAAGGTTGATTCAGGACCTCTGATCACAATATAGTTTTCTGTGTGCTTAAAGGAAAGGCATCTCCATGTATTTATTCATGGTGCTTAAGATATTTAAAGTGGGATGATGGTGTGAAACCCACTCTTCTCACATCTAAGGTGCTCACCTTTTGTTAATGAAAGATCACTGCTAGTGGCACAGTGTCTGGCATTGTCACCCATGCCTGACTGAGCCATAACCCTGAAGTACCACCTATCAGCAGATGTCCTTCAGGACTGTCTTGTTTTCTGTTAGCTGCAAGTGGCAATGCAGGATTAAGGCTACAGGAAATCCAGGTGGCAAAGATTGCTACCCAACTCTAGAACTCCAGTTTAGGTGTATTTGCCAATATTATCTCAGGCATCTTTTACTCTGATAATCTTAAACAGCTGAAGTTGCTTTGTACAACAGCAGCCCTTTTATGTGGCAGTGAACTTCTAGTATATTGCATGCAAGCAAACTTTTTTTGACTTGTTATAAGATTATGCTTCTTGATATTTCTAGCTGCTGTTTTGAGCAAAGTATTGGAACATAAATGTACAAATCTTTCTCCTCTGCAATTGTGAAAAATCTTTGTTACCATATGTACAAAGTAATTGCACAAAACCTTCCTCTACTGAAGTACACAATAAGCACACCAACCCCTTTGTCCCAAAGAGTAGTCATAAACAGAGAGTCTTTCTTTGAACCTGAGTAAGCAGTCTGAAAATACAGTAAATAATTCAGATAAAGCCAAATATTCATAAGACGGGGGGAAAAAAACCCCAAACAACAGCTGGGCACTAGGAATCTATCTCAACATCAGACAAAGCTTTTTATGTGAATCAAAACTCTTCAAATATAAAGTTCTTCTTTCACCCTCCTCAAACCAAAAAACATTCTGTGAACCTTTGTCTGGCAACAGGCATTATCTAATTTTCAACAGTAAATGAAGTAAATAAGACAGATATGTATTTCTTCTTAGGGGGAGGGTGCAGAATCAAGTGGAAGAATTGGGAAGAAAAGAAGAATTTGAGGCAGTTTTGTTTAAGATACGCAAGTTCCCTTATAGCCTGTGGAGGGAAACAACACAGTCCTGCTGTGGCATGTGAAAATCTTCATTGTAATGCAGTACATCTTCAACTGGTATAAATGTGTGTAGCTCTCTGCATGTTAGTGGCTCCTGAACTCAGGCATCTCACTTTATGATTTAAGAGGTCATGGGTAACAAACTCTTAGGAGCACTTGTGTATTATTAATTTGATCCCTAGGATATCACCAAAGCTGTTTAAATACACCTCTGTGAGAGCTCACAACATCCTGGTTTCTGGCTGATTCATTTTAGCAGTACTTGCCAGGTCAGGTTTTAAAGACTTTGTCAAAAAAAACCCCAATATTATGAGTGGTAGGCTACAGTAGGCAACACCTCTTGCTGGTAGAACTCAGTGCCCTGTTTGGCATCTGGGTACTGGCAGATGGCTGCATAGTATGAGCCTTTCTGGGGAGTCTCCTGGGTGCCTAGGTTAGCATGTATACTTTCTTTATGATATGACCTTGAAAAAGTAGTCCAGACGCTGTAAGAATCTCTGACTGTCCAGTAAATCATCTTTTTGGCCTAGGTTCTTTTTTTTTGTTCTTTTTTTTGTTCTTTTTTTTTTTTTTT
>WUAM01000423.1:3013931-3030502 GCA_024336885.1 Actenoides hombroni | reverse complement strand
CTAATAATAATAATATATAGAAAATTAAATTCAAGAAATAATTATACAATAAAGGATGAGAAGATCTGGATTAGATCAATTTAATATTTTTTTTCCTATCTCTACTGTCTATAACTCCGTGCCTACTTTGTATGAACACAACAACAATGAATCGCCAGAAACTAATTATCAAGAAGTAAGTGGCCTTAAGAGAAAAAAATTAGATGTATTGAAAACAAGCTTAAAATAAGGTCGGTTATTGTTCTATTATCATTGTTTAGCTTTTCCTGTTAGATGAGACAGCATAAAAAAGTAGGGACTAAAACACAACACTTTTGTACAGAAAAGCCCAGAGACAATTTCCCCCATCAGTCCTTATTGCAAAAAACCCACACTGAATGCAATGCACTTGCAAAGCTGGAAGTGAACACATAAGATATACTGCAGCACCTTTTTACCACTCTGTCAGAAATTAAGCTAAAGAGATGGATGCTACCTACAGGGCTCTGACCTTAAAGGCTCTAATAGGTGTTTGCCTGAGTACCGTCTGAACAAAAGCAGAGTAGAAACCCAGGAACAGAGCCCTTTAATGAGGAATATCCTCATGACATAGAAAGATTAAGGGATTTTTTCTTGCTCCTAATGGGTTCAACAGGAGTTTGGCCATTGGCTTCAAGCAGGCAGTTCAGAGCTGCTTTGCTCATCCCTGCACGCTTACCCTAGTCCCTGTGCCTTGGGAGCTGCTCTGTGGACCTATTCCTGTTCCAAAATCGCTGCATTTTCCCACAACACTTATTGCTGCATTTGTTGCCCTGCATTGGAAGTAGCAATACACTAAGCAAGTTCAATGCACCACAGGTATTTTTTTCTTTCAAAATAATATCCTGAACAGCAGAGTCTATTACCCTTGCTTGTGTTATGACAGTGCTTTAGAGGTATTCTGGTTTTTCCAAACAGTAGTTCCTTCCTAAACTCATTTGCATTATAAATATTAATGACGCATGTTTAGAAGTGGGTTTGATTAGCAATTTCATTAGCTTTGCATAGACAGCAGAATAGCTAAATGTCAACATTTAACTTTATCTCCCAAGGTATGATAGTTAAAAATAGCATTAAAAAAATCATAATTACAAAAAAGCTAATGCTCATTAATTGAAAATAAAATATTGGTTGTCTTCATCTCTTCGGCTTATTTCACATTTCATAGTAGCAAATTAATATTAATTGGATAACAAGACCAAATATTTTGCTGGAAGCATTTGAAAAATTCAGTATGATTTTGAAATTACTATATTTAAGTGCAAGGAGTCTGCAAGTAAAGTAGGAGAAAGCCCTGTCATCTTAAGTGAATGCTTTAGCATTGAAAAAATATGTGGGTTTTGTAGTGTTCATCACATCTGGGCATTAATTGCAACGCACACATCAAATATCATAGGTGATGTGACAAATCATGTAGAAAGATATGTAAAGTTATATTATTTGATACCACATTGCTCGCTTTGTTGTTAGGATGTCTTTGGTTATCACTGTCAATTTGAAGCAACAATTGGAAGGTTTTATCTACCACCAGTCACTTTCTTCTTATTTTTGGTGATACACCACCTACCTCCTTTTAAGTCACATTTTCTTTCAAAACCAAGTAATAGGCGTACACAATTTGGATTTAAGTTCAGTCTGGAGAAGAGAAGGCTCCAGGGAGACCTTATCGTGGCCTTCCAGTATCTGAAGGGGGCCTACAAGAAAGCTGGGGAGGGACTTTTTAGGCTATCGGGCAGTGATAGGACTGCAGGGAATGGATTAAAGCTAGAGATAGGTCAGTTCAGATTAGATGTTAGGAAGAATTTCTTTATCGTGAGGGTGTTGAGACACTGGAACAGGTTGCCCAGAAAGGTGGTGGAAGCCCCATTCTTGGAAGTTTTTAAGACCAGATTGGATGGGGCTCTGAGCAACCTGCTCTAGTGGGAGATGTCCCTGCCCATGGCAGGGGAGTTGGAACTAGATGGTCTTCAAGGTCCCTTCCAGCCCTGACAGTTCTATGATTCTATGTTTAACTGGTTGTTGTGTCCCCAGTAGCTTTTGGCACTCTTCAGGCAGTTAGTGGAGATAGAGATCAGTCATAAAACTTGTGGGTGTGTTGCAATCGGAGCAGCAAGGTGACTGATACTAAAGTACATCCATCTAGTTGAATGTCTGAGCACTTGCCACGTCTGTTCCCATTCATACATATATTCAATGAGTGTGATGGACGTAATAAGGCAATTCTGACGCAAAAGAGACAATTGTAGGTGTCAAGATGGCTGTGAAGAAGCAATTGATACACCTGGAACACAGCTGTTCTGTGATCTGGTCCAGGAGTGTTGCAAGCGGGGGTTATTGGGATTCAAAGAGACCATCTCACCCTACAGATGTGATGTGGCAGCTGAGCACAGTCTGCTGCTAAATATATCCCAGGACACTGGTCCTATGCAGGGGACGGGCAAACCCTGTGAATCTTGAGGTTTACATCAGAATGGAAAAAGCCAGTTGAGCTCAGAGACTGTTTTTTCCTATAATTCAAACCCATGTTTGGCTTGTTGTGATTGTTGTTGGGTTTTTTTGGTGGTGGTGGGGTTTTTTTGTTTTTGTTGCGTGTGTTTGTTGTTGTTTGTTTGTTGGTTTTTTTAACTTTCCCCTAAAAGTGATTCAACTTAGTACAGACTCAAAAACAAAAGTATAGTTTTCCTAAGTTAGGGTTAGAAAGATATCCACAAAAAGTAGGCTGAGAATGTGCCCATACATACACATCCACCTACCCATCCATAATTTTATTTTTTCACTAATCTGTTTTTCTGCGTCCATCTTCTATACTCATGGTTTTTTTCCTCTCTTCCCAGTCAGTTCTACTTTTCATCAATTTATCTGTGACTTAGACTCAGAATTAGAATCGAACTTATTGGAAGATGAACTTTTAAACCATAAGATATAGTACAAAATCAGTAGAATAAAGAGGATTTCCCCTAACTATCTTAAAGTGATCCTTAGTTATTCAACAGTTAACATTTTTTTTCTTTCTGAGGAGCAGCTCCATCATAATTGTTCTTCAGTTGCTTTTTTTTGTCTGCAGATGTGAATGTATATGTGTGTGAAAATGATGATAGTCTCCTTGGTGATTTATTTTCCTCAGAAGAATCTGTATAAAATTCCCTTGGAAAATCTAAGTAAATTATTCCAAGTTCATCTGTATTTATTCTCGCATTAACTTTTTTAAAAGAACTTTATTGCATTAGAAAGCAAAAGTTTGCAGAATTGTGCCACCTGAGAAGTTAGGTGTTGTACTGTTCCATTCCTGGGAATGACTCTGGTTAGCTCCAGTGGTAAGGGATGTTCATAACGTCTGAGTAGTTACAATTTTTTTTAACTCAGTCTTCTATGGAAAAATTCTCACTTGAATAGGAATTTTTCCTAAGATATTCTAGAAAAAATTGTACCTGGTATTCTACTTAATGAACTTTTGACACTCTTAATTCAGAATTTCAAAAGGATCTGAGGGGAATTCAGAACATTTGTCTGGAAAGTTAGAAATGACCTCTTTGCTTCTTATTGCTTTGAGATTTTTGTGCCATCTGTCTTGGTGTCTTGGGACAGTTGTTCTTCAGGTTCTTTCAAGCATCTGGCTACCTTTTCTATTTCTCATTTCCCATGAACTCAGCAATATTTGTGTCGCATGCTACTTAAACTTTTCAGGCATGATTGCCATTTTGTATTTAAACGTGAATGCATTTGTGTTCTTTTTCAGCCAACCAGATTTGGTTTATTTTTTCAGCCTCTCCTTTGTGGCAGGGGCTGGGGGATGTCTGGAAGGAGGGCAAGAGAACATTCATGCTCCACAGTGTAGAAAACAGAGGAACTCAACTACCAGGTACCCAGTTCAGTCTCTGAGGTTGTCACTACAGAGGGGTAATTACCCCCCTTTTTTTCTTTTCCAGGGAGTACATAGAGATTTGTGGATAGGAATGTAGTGTAAGAAAAAGGTGTTATATAAATGCTGATTAGCATATAAATTACTGCTTCTTTATCACCAATGTTTTTGAGGGTGATGTTTACACTGCTATGACCTTTCTTTGAAAGCCATGCATAACTGGTTTTCCCAGTGGCTGGAAAATAACTGCAGACTTGTTGAGTTAGACTACAAGTACACTAATTTGACTTTAAACACCAGAAATCCTTGCAGCAGAAATGCAGAATGGCAGGCTTGCCTTCAGTTTCTTGCTATGATATTTTTGACTAATTTTGTGTTAAACGTAGTTTTGGATCATAGTGGTTGCCTGCCATATGCTGATTGCTTTCTAGTGCTGGTATCAGTAATCGCCACGATTCGATTTCTGATTTTAGTTGATATTGGCTGTCAACATTAATGGCTTGGCTGTTACCTTCTGCTGGAAGCAAGACTGTCAATCCCAACTGGGATAGGTAAAATGGTAGGTTAACTATTTTACCTACCCACATACTAGTTATCTCTGGATGTTGTTGACAATTGTTCTGTGAAAATTGCTTTCTGTAATTTTCACTGGCTTTTTTCTAAAGTGTTTCTGTTCTTCACAGCCTCTATTTTGATAGATAGGAAAGACAATTTCCTAGTTCATAATATTACAGTATTCAGTTGAAAAAAGCCTTGACCCTCACTGATATTTCTGCATTACCTTTGATAACATTCCACCCTCCCAAAATAGGATATCTCAAGAGCCAAAGGTTCCCTTTGGCATGAACCTCACTGAGGTAATCTATACAAAAAGCTTTCAGGCCTTGTGATCCAGCCACAAAGACTATAGACTTTCCCATCTCCTTTGCTTCCAGCTATATTCTAGCAATATAGTCTGGTAATTCCTGACACAACACAATGATGGGTTAGCCAGGATTTGTAACAGTGGTTAGGCTGATAGAACCTCCTGACTTTGCTAAACAACAGACGTACCAGTAATATCAGATGAGCAGGATCACTGGAGAGCCTTCTGTTTTAGAAGTCTTTGTTCAATAACCTGAAAAGGTGCCGGAATTTGCTGTAGTCAAAAGAAAAATTCTCTTGAATTTCAGGAGATTGTAGTATACACTTAAGAAAGAATATTACCATAAAGTAATTTGATTTCAGGGCCCTGTGTGCTGCTTATGAAATTTAATCTTATTTTTTTTATAATAATAAAATGTGTAGTCTGCATTTAATTTAGCTGTAAGGAATGTGTCCTTCATATTTTCTACATACATCACTTGAGTTTTGGACTTCACTTTCTAGAAAGCCTGATGCATAATGCATAATACATGTGCTTAAAGCATACAGTTTGTCAAAGTACTGATGATTTATAACTAATAATTTTCAATTTTGTGTTCATCCTCTGACATTCTGAATGTACTCAGAAGTGCAGTGTTTCCAAAATTATGGCAACATTGTAAAAAGATACCCCTGAAAAGGATCTACTTTCCTTCTAGCCCTCCACCACCAGCAGTTTGTCTCCTAAAATCAAATTCTAAAAATAAATGAAAAGAGAAGAATTATTTAATATTGTTCTGAATCTGAATAGTTTTTAAAACAGATGTTTTACTGTAGTGTGAGTTAATTTGTACAACCTTAAACATAGTTCCAAACAGCTTTGGGAAATCAATGTATTGAAAATGCTGTAAGAATTTTATGCAAGTTACAAATATGTCCAAAAGATGATGAAACTTTTTTCTTCCTTTCTTCTTGTTTAATTCCTGCTCTATGTCTGTCTTTGCAGATATGTTCTGTGGATGTGAACAGGTGAATATATCTCTACAAATAACTTTGTTTTTGCTTTTTTTTTTATTTTAAAACAGCTTTGTATGAAAAATAAGACTTAGTTTTCACTTTAATGTTGATTCCACCTCGTCTTTCCTAATCATGTTTGTCTGGTTTATATGTACAATTTTTGCAACAGAGACATTTCTCATTTTCTGAAAATGCTATATCTAGGGAAAAAAAAGTGTGTAAAATGGTTTGCAAGAAAAAATTCCCAAAGAAAAATGAAATGGAAATGATACTTAAATCTGTTTTTTGAATACTTTAGAAATCCTGGAGTGTAATACAGAATATTCATCATACAGTCAAACTGTTTTCTGTTCTCCTTCAGTAAGCAGATAATATAATAATTATGTCCTAAGACAGTCAGTTCTTAGATCTTAACTTGTAGATGTTATCTCTTCTGTGCTAACTGAACTAGTGGGCAGCCACTGATCCTGCTGACAGGCATCTCAGCTGAGACTTATACTGCTCTGGATGAACGTAATTGCTTTTTCTTTTCTACTTGAGCTGTTATCTTTTAAGATCACCTAAAGGTAGTAAAAATGGTATTCAGAGTTGTCCTGAGCACCCAAAGGAAATGGTGACTAGAGGCATGTCCTGCCTAGAAAAAGGGGTAAGACTGAACACTCTTCAAAGTCATTGTCTCCTGCAAGGTTTGGGGTTTGGTGCTTCTGAAATTAAGAGTAAAGGAACATAGTTAAAGCAGCTCTGTAGTGAAAGTCTAGAATAGCTTCTGTTTGTTTCAGGTTTTATTTCTAAAGTGACAGGCTGGTGTTCAACAGAGAATGTATCTAGAAGTCCAACAAAGTAGGGCTGCTTGGTTTGCAAGTAGTTGGAAATACCATAAAATATTTTGTGTTGGAAGGGACATTTAAAAGCCATCTGGTCCAACTCCCAGTGCGCAGGGACATCTTCAGCTAGATCAGGTTGCTCAGAGCCCTGGCCAACCTGACCTGGAATGTTTCCAGGGATGGGGCTTATAGCACATCTCTGGGCAATCTGTTCCAGTGTTTCACCACCCTCATAAAAAAATTCTTCCTCACCTCTAGTCTAAACCTCCCCTCTTTCAGTTTAAAGCCATCACCCCTTGTCATGTTGCATCAGGTCCTGCTAAAAAGGCTGCCCCCATCTTTATGATATGCATCTTTTAGTTACTGAAAGGCTGCCATAAGGTCTACCTGAAGCCTTCTCCAAGCTGAACAACCCCAACTATCTCAGTCTGCCCACATGGCAGAGGGGTTCCAGCTCTGTGAAAGTCACTGATGAAAATAAGTGTTCTCTAACTAGGAATACCTAAAGCAGGTATTTTTGAATTAGCTTCCTGTGTTTAGGAAATATAAGACAAGTGTGTGAATATTTAAAAATATCTATTATTTTGATATCTCTGAAGTGATTCTAGTATGGTTCCATCTGTCGTAATTGCTAGAGGCAGAGGCTCTCGCCTCAGCTAGTCATTATCTGGCTGATAGTAACCTTAGTTAAAACTGTGTCTTAATGCTTAAGTAAACTATAGACTCTTGGTGCACGAGAACCACAAATCAATTTGCAAGTCTGCCAGCACAGAAAGCTCATATTTTTTTTTTCTACCCCTTCCCCACTCATCTGCTCATATCCCACTTGTATCCTCATTACTCAAACTGATAGGAGCTTTGGCTACAGATCTCACACCACCGAGCAGTCATTTTTCATACCAAGAGAGCTACTTGGGGACAAATCTACTCAGGCAGCCTTTGTATTAACTCTGTTACAGGCTTGTTGATCCTAGTCAACTTTCCTGGTTGGATAGAGCAGACCAGATCCTCAGCTGATATGGAGGAGCTAATCCCCAGCTCGCTTCCTCTTCTTAGATTTCTTCATGTTTTTATTTGACTACAGTGTTCTTCTAAAGCATCTTGAACTTTTGGATAGTGGATATTTAACCGCCAAATAGATAACACATTTCAAAACTGAATGCTTGCCAGGTTAACAGGCTTCTGGCAAGTTTTCTAAAGGTATTGTTAGCTCTTGCTGCTTAGTTGAATGTACGATTGTGATAAACAGGAAAGGAACACCCATGCTTAGTATGGACAGTGCCCTTGAGATGCTTGTTACTTCCTATGAAATTAGACTCCTGAAGCTTACAGATACTTCAATGTGTTTAACAATCTCTGAAGAACCATCCTTCCTGAAGAACACAGCCAAACATCTGAATTTGGTTACTTTGGTTATCACCTAAATCTATAAAAGCATGCGTTCTCAACTACCTAGGCAGATGTGGAAAATTCTGATAATTGGTATGTTTGCTTACTACCTGTTAAATACTCCATATTTGGGGGAAAAAGTATTTGTTACTCTTAATTGTGAGAGCTCTGGAAGAATAATCTCTTTTACTTCCTGTAATTTTATTTTAATTTCATAATAGAAATTTGTTGCTGTTGTCCCAGACCTTTCCCATTTCTTTTCTACTTACTAGTCATATTGAGAGGAAGGCAGTAAGACGTTATCAGAACAGATCCTGGTGTGCATAATCACATCTTGTCCTTTACTACCGTAGCAGAGAAGTTTGCAGTGGATTTGTAGGTAAAGTACTGTCGAGTTGATCAAGTAGCTTCTCTACTCCATGAATGTTCACAAATCTGATGAGCCTAATCTTTTAGTGGCATGCAGTAAGTTCTGACCTTTGTCATGCTGAAAGCTCAATAGACAGAAAGCTTCACCAAAATAATAACTTCAACTGTCTGGACCTCTGAAGAAGTGCCAAGTTTTGTCCCATTATCTGTGACCTGTATCTGCTAGAAGAGATGTTTTATCTGCTCTGATTACCAATGAGCCACCCTAAATATGATTGGGTTATTCTTCCACATTCTTGGTGATAGTTTCTGGTACAGCATGTCCTAAAATACTTTCCGTACTTCTGGAAGCTGTGCTTTTAGGGTCTGATCCAATACTCACCGAAGTCAATAACTCTCTCCATTGATTTCAGATGATTTTGGATTAGATCGTTATTTAGGGGCTATAAATACATCACTGGAGGGGAAAGTCCTATCCCAGACTTCTTGATAGATCGTTGTAATTTTTCCAAATTTTCTTCTTTCTTGCTCTCTTGTATTTTATCAAATGAAATCTGTCAAGCTCTGTTGCATTTCCTAATCTTTACTCTTCTGACAGACTGCAGACTGTCAGAAAGACAGGCTTAAAACCATGAGAACTAATTTTTTTTTTTCATTATACTAAGATGTTTTCAATAAAACAGAGAAAGATATCACTTTGCCAAATTGGTGTCATGATGTTCCAAAGGTTTTGGCTAGCTAGCAGACTTCCAGTAAAATACATGTTGCTCTTCAGACCTCTTGTGGGTGATCCACACCTCTCTTGGAGCCTCCTCTTATTATCTTGTGGCTTCAAATGGAAGAAAGTCTAAATTATTTTGGACCTGTACTAGCAGTTCTTGGTATTATTAATAGCACACTGGGTGAGCTTATTATGCTCTGCCTCTTCTGCCTTCCATATACAAAGCACTTAATAAACAAATAATATTGGAGAAAACATGACTCTTGGTTAAGCATCTTCACATGGAGCCAGAAAGTAGGTGAATATGTAAAAAAACAAAGCATTTCTGTGAAGAATAAAGAGCACGTTCCTGAACTGTGGTGAACATACCAAAGCCCCTTTCAAGCTAACATGCAACACATGTTGCTGTTGGATTAATGCTACATCCAGCTGTCTGGCTGATTCTTGCTCTTCTTCAGAGAAAACCATTTCTCTCCATCCTACCTCCCTTAGATGGTTGTGTTGTTTTTTGGTTGCTTTTTTTTTCTCATTCTATACATTCCACTGTCATATTTTTATAATTTAGAAATTAGTCACTGGAAGCTTTGCAATCAGCGAATTCTATCAGTTTGTGGTGCCTGTTTTCACAGACAGTAATAATAGATGAAAATATCTGTCAGTGTTTATGTTCAGCACTCATAACACACATGCTTTTGTGTATGTATTTAGTTGTTCTGAAAAACATTAGTATCAGTATGTATGAAAACTTTGTGTTTTCCATATATAACTAATAATCATGTGATTTTTTTGATACATCGTTTAAAAAGGTGAAAGCAAAGGAATGCAATTGTCAGAATTAAAAACCAACACAAAACAAAAACCCGGACATTCCTATGTCTAACTGCTGTGTTGGATGGATTTAAAACAGAATTTTCCACCATTATCCAGGGAAAAAGAATCTGAAATGTAATAATACTTCTGGCACCACCTTTCACAAATAAGGCAACTGCATTCAGTTAGTAGGCATTTAAAATTCTGCAATAGGATACTTGCAGCACACTTCAGAGACTGCAGCTGACTTCAGAGACATCCTCACTGGCGTTTGGGAAGCAGCCAGTATCACTGGAAAACATTTACAAAGAAAGTAGTATTAGTATGACTTGCTAAAAAACCCTAAACAGCCAAAACAAAATACTCAACCCTATGCTGCTTTCCCTATACGTGCCCAGAGGTGCTGCCAGGACCTGCGTGGCCTGGAGCGCTTTCAGTGTGGCCAACTGAAGTTGGCATTGAGGAACCTGAGCAAAAGCTTGGCTATTGCATGTTGAAAAGTCGTTCTGATTTTGAGCAGCACAACATCTTGAAGTGTTTGTAGCTCTTTGGTATGAATGATAAACTATGTGGTGGAAGGAAGGTTGATTCTGAATATATTGATGAATCCCTTGATTCCAGGAGTGGTCCCTGTGCAGGTGTGGAACAGATACATCTGTTTAACAGAGCATCTGTTTAACTGATAGGACCTGAAAACACTGATCTTAGAGCTGTAAAAAAAAAAATTATCTTTCTGTACAATTTTCAAACTATGTATTTGCACAGACTGTCCAGGTAACAGTTTGGAAAACTGAACAACTGGAATGAATGGAAATCTACCTGTCACCGGGGAAACTAAGGCAAATGAGACAGATTATTGTAGAAAATACGCCCCGGTGCTGAAAATCATTCCATAAGTTGCCTATGTGAACGCACAGAGTTTACAGCTTGTGCAGCCCTCAGTGAACCAAACTTAGATTACTGAGGCCAAGGAAAGTTTGAAAAAAGCCAAACAAGCAGTGCTGAACCTTATCTAAGTCTTCAATTTTGAAACTAATGTTTGAGTGCTTGTTAAAAGGCCGAGGTTGATTGCCTTAGTGTAGCTGTTTGATGAATAAACAGAGAACTTCAGTCCCTAAGTACAGGCAGCCTCAGTCAGTCCTGCCATGCTATAGTCTCCGAATAGAGTGCAGTAGTTACTGAGGTCAAGAGTGGTGGATGTAAAACTTTAGTTTGACTTTAATTCTGATTTCAGTGGATTTAATGCAGTGCAATCACTCTACTTGACTGCTGGCTGAATCATAGAGCAACATTTTATTTTATTATTTTTTTAGAAATATGTTGAAAGGAACTATGTTTTTGACAAATGGATGAAAAATTAAAGTGAAAACTGTATTCAGTTTGAGAAACTTGATTTTTTCAATCTCTTTGCTTCAGGTTTTTTTAATGCATGCTGGGGTAGTATGGTGGTCCTTTTTTTTCTATTTACTAGTTTTTTCTACTAGAAAATAAAGGAAACTTTCTTTTAAAGCTGTTTTATTTTGCAATGATTTGTTTTAAACCACACTTTAATGGAAAAAAAAAGTAAAATTTGAATACTTAATTTTGCATTATTTTTGTCTGAATTTCTTTTTAGAGTTTTTTCTAACTTTTTTCATATTTCTTCATTATATAAACAATAGAAGGAATTTATTTTGATAAATCAAGACTGAAAAGCCTATCTTGTTTGGTTCCCCCATGACGTTGCCCTTAAATTCTGAGTTTTAAGGTGTTGAAATTAGCAGTAAATTGTGTATCAAAAGATATGGTCTATAAGAATGAACTGTTGGAGCAGTAATTTTTTCTTACAGACTTGGCTGCTTTCTTGCCTGCACTAGCTGTTGGCAGAACTGAGTTTCTCAAACTTAGAGTACCTGATGATTACATGGATGGGAAAAATCTTCCTTTTGCAACCAGATTTTCTTATGTTTAATGAAAACTTATTGGACTGTAGCTAAAGCCCATTTCTTCATGTATTATTGTATGGCAGTTAAAGATGGATATACACAAGCTCACTGGAATGTTAAAGCTTTTGTGCTATTTTCTAATCTCTGCATTTTCATTAATTGCAATATTGGAAGCTTGCATAGAGTTGTTCAACCTCATTTACTTTTCTGGGTGGTTTTTGATAAGTATGTTTGAGAAAAGGGTTAATTATGTCTTCAGAGATACAGTTTATACATGTATTATAAGCTTGACAGTAGAATACAAAGCTACATTCACAAAAAAGGTCTTAGTGACATCATATACACTAGTGTCATCAGCAAATCTTCGAGTGAATTACTGCCTTTGTCTACATTGCAGGAGCAGACATTGTGCTGTAGCTAGTGGTCTGTATGAGAGAAAGTTTTGGTGTTAGCTTGAAGTGGAGATTAATTTGGATTTAATTTGGGATCACTGAATCATCGGATCCCTGTATTTTTTATTTACCATTGAGTATGTCTGTGGAAGCCAGCAGGTCACGGTAGCATTTTGTTGGGTTGTGATATTGGGGGATCTTTACAGGGTCATGTAGTCAAGTTCTGTGGCTCAACTACACTTCTCAGCAATACTGGAATTCAAATATAGTGTTGAATAAAAATACTGTGTTATTTGCTACCTCCTGTTGGTTATTTTTATAAGTATGAACAATAGATGTTAAGAGAACATGGGGGGGGGAACCCTTTAAGCTAAAGTATTCCAAGAGAAGCAAAACAATTTCTGTTCATCATCAATCACCCTGTAAACTGCCCAGTGTTTAGTGAATAGCAAATGCTAAGCAGAAGAGAAATATTTTAGCACTTTGGGAAATCTGGAATGCGTTCAAAACATATAGGGAAAATGATGGCAGTGGAAAAAAAAGTGAAGAGTATTTTGAATATCTGCTTGCTGCTTCTTTGTGGACACCTTCAAGGGTCTCACTTTCATTAGAAGGATTTCTATTTATTATTTTTCTTAATTCCTGTAATGCTCATGTTACATATTTTTCAGACAAATTTAGAGTATTATCACTCCAGGAATTTCTGACTCATGAATGTCCTTTCGAATATTCATTCAGAAAATTTTAACCAGTCCTTTAAAAGAATTTATCATTAAGCAGGAACCAGTGTGAGAATACGTAGCTACTAGCGACAAACATGAAGCATTTAAAGATTAATCTTTTTATTTACAGATTTATCACTGGCTCCATCAAAATAATGATGTTGGTATTACCATAAACTACTACTATTAATTGATTTATAGATCACCTTGCACGTGTCTCAAGGTGCTTTACAATATAGCCATAAAAATGACACAAAGCCACAAAGGCATAATCAAATATAGTTAAAACAAAAGTTGCTGGAGTAGTCATGAGGGAAATAGCTGTAGTTTTAGGAATTACCTTCAATCAGCGAAGGGGCAGTGAGAGCTGAATTTGCTCCTTTTTTTATGACTACAGCGTTCTTCTCTAATTCTAATACTGATTAGCAATATTACAGTCTCTGTGTCTCACTGTTGTAAAGTCAGGACCAAATATCAAAGCATCTGAAATTCCTGCCTGTTCATTTTTGCGTGATACAGTTGGAGGATTAGTTTTCAACATCTCTTTCCCTGAAATTAGGTAACTCATTTCTATTGGTCAAGGTCTTAGAAGGTGTTTATCTCTACCTTGGGATTAGTGTGCAACAGACTTTTTTTAGGTTTGAAACCTCTTAGCAGATAAGCAGGAATCTCTTCTAAGCACTTGGGTCTACCTCTCCTTTCTTTTCTTAGGTTTACTTTCTGTTGTGTCAGGGTCTATAAAATACAAGAACTGGAATGGATTTTTTTCTGTTAATTTTCTATAAAACTGTTGATATTTTATTGAGAAGAACTTGCATTATTCTTGTTCAATCATACGTTATTTTTACTTGTTAAAAACACCCAGCTATATGTTTCTAGTCATGGAAGGAAAAATAGGCAAAATTGCCTTTTGCTGTTTGAAAGAAAACACCCCAAAATGGCAGTAAAGTTCACCACAATATCTTCATAAATGAATGTATCCTGATATTCTTCTACAGTATCTTGTGATACTCTTCTGAAACTACATATCATGTCTTTATCAGAAAAAAACTATTTTTCCATGTGAAATCGTGGTGTCCTGAGATTTGATCACTTAAAATATTTTAGTGTTTCATGTCAACATTGCGATCATATTATTTTAACTATATACTTCCATCCTTCAGTCATCAATATCTCCATATATAGTACTTTATGCATCTCTGCTTGCTCTTTCTGCAGACCTGATGTGTGTTTGCCAACCATTGATAAGGCCAAGGAGGCTAGGCAGCAATGCTGCTCTTCTTCCCAGTCTAGCAGCTAGGGAAAATTCCTTTATCAGACCAGTTTGGAAAGGAAAGTGCTAAGAAATAACTGACTGGGTGACTAGCAAGATAGATGGAGGTGAAAAGCCAGGATCCTGAGCTCTTACATTTCTGGTTTTTGATTTATTGTTTACATACTGAACACCTCTGTTTTATTTTGATCCGTCTGATAATTCTAGTCTTGGGTGATGAATCTGAACGTTTCCAACTGAACATAAAGAGAATTGGGATTCAGGTTCCTCTGTGCTGCCACAGTAGTGAATCAACAAAGCCAAATCTTAAATACTGTGAAATCTTTATGATGAACTTTCCCTAGTTCCAAAACTGGCATCGGTGTACAGACATTCAGAAAGAGAAGAATGATGCATGGTGGTGGTTGAAATGGACAAAATGGAGCAAAGGAAAAATGATACCTATTCTGCAATAGTTCTCACTTAATGGTAACTTGGAAAGAGCTAGATTATTTTTTCAAATGACAGTATGTATGTAACTAGATACCTCGATATGAGTGTCATTACCTTTGAACTGGCAGTCTACCTCAGGAATGGAATGAAGTCCTCAAGTAACAAAAGACCATTGCAAATTTCTTTCCGGTACAAGTGCAAAGCTTTTTTTTTTTAAAAAAAATCTTATCTTTAATATGGAATCACATAGTATATGCACTCATAATTTAAGTAAAACCGGGACAGAGTAGTTAATCAGGCACACAAATATCCCATAAATAAAAAATGAAAAGAGGATGGAAGATGGAATTTGAGAAATGTCAGACAATGTCACTTCATGTATTTTGGGAAGGACCATAGCAATAGACTGGAGTTGTCTATAGCAAATGGGGAGCATAAAAAAACCTCAAAAAAACAACCAAACAAAAAACTATAAAAAAAACCCCAAAACAAAACAACAAAACAAACAAAAAACACACTAAAACCAAAAACACACACATAAAAAAAATACAATAAAACCAAAATTCCCTTATTTTCAAGTACTGTGTAAAGGCAAAAATGTCTCTTGGATTTGATCTGCTGCTGCTAATAACATGTAAATTTTTAACCACATTTGAGGAAATGCAGACATTGTAAAATCCAGGGAAGGTTATTATCTCATGCACTACATTCTTCCAACATGGTGAAAAGAAATGCTAGGGTAATAAAGTTTTATGATTAAAGTAAAAGACATGACAGCAAATGTTGCAGGATTGCAAAATGCCCTTGTTCTCATACTGTTTGCATTCTGCCGTCTGTGATTCTATATAAACAGATGCTCTATCTGTCATTAAATATCTGCTGGTGCAACACTTCCCAGGGCAGATCTGAAACACTTAGAAATCTGCAGGAACGTTCCTCTCTGCTTCCATGAGTCTTAGATGAAGCCCAAGCCTTCTGGGCTATCTTTTTGGTATGTGCCTAATTTTGCTATCTATGACTAGGGGCTGTATCTAGGTGCATAAATGAAACAATCCAGCAATTGCCAAAAATGTGCAAAGAATCGTTCAGTTGAGTGTAATGTCCCTGAGGTCCTGATGTGAGCTGATGTTCTTTTGTTGGTGAAGTAACAGGTCAACCCTTGAAATCTGGCTCTACATGTGCCAGCAAATAAGCTTGATACTGTGTTTTGGGTAGTATTAGAAAATACCTTCTTAATCTATGATGAGTGTGCTCCATTTTACTCATTAATTAATTTTTCTATAGAAGGCAATAGGCATTTTACAGCTGTTGAAGAAAAAAAATCCCTCTGGCAAGGAGAAGTGGTATTGTAAAAAAACACAAACCTGTAAAACCTAAACAAACATCCCGCACCAAACAAAAACCTGCCCTGTGGGACATTAGCCGCTGTGGTGGAGCTGTGTCTTCTAAACACTGGGTAAGAGATTCATACTAATCTGTCATAATACCTTAGCTATGTAAATACAGCTATGTCCTCCTAAAAATGTTTCTTGGCATCAGGGAAGCAGATAAAAATAGTTAAATTTGATTGTCCACTGATTGGAGTAAACTGTCACACTGTTTTCCTGGTGTATTGTGAGGGACATTAATCTGGGAGACAACACAGTGGCTGAAACACTGAGAGAACTGAACTACCCTGTAATAGTGTCTACAAGGTTTTTGTTGGTCTGCGGTCAAGATCAAACCCCTCTTCAATTCTCAACTAATGTTTAGAAATTGGGGACTTTTGTCTTTAACCTTTGACCTGTGCTGGGTTTTGTGTTTTGTTTTTGTTGGGTTTTGTTTGTTTGGGCCTAGTTTTGTTTGTGTTTTTGGTTTTGGGTTTTCTTTGTGCTTTTTTGTGTCATGGGGTTTTTTTTGGGGGGGGGGGTGGGGAGGGGGGGGTGTTTCTTGTGTGTCTTTTTGTTTGTTTTTGTTTTGTATGTGGTAGGGATGTGT
>WUAM01000423.1:2998471-3013831 GCA_024336885.1 Actenoides hombroni | reverse complement strand
GCTGCGGGCGGAGCTGCTGCAGTCCCCCCGCCACCGGCAGAAACTTCCCCGCCGCCTCAGAGCAAGCGCCGCAGCGCCTTCATTTACAACCAAACCATGTTTGTCTTTAAGCCTTTGCTGAAGAGCTTGCCAGGCAGGGACCAAATTATATATATAGTTGACCATAAGCTGAAATTCTTCCTGAACCAGGACTGTAACTGGTATAGTGAAGCACAAATAAAGGATGAAATCAGTGCAGCTGATTCATTGTAATCTTTTTTTTTTTTTCACCAAATGTATAGCTGACCATAAAGCTATGTACCAGAGTTGTGTAGAAGGAAGTGAAGCTTGACTGAAAGCACATTTTTCCTGGGAGTGTAATGGTTTTGAGATGTACCTGGACAAGAAACTAAGGCAAATAGTTTTGATGCTCTTGTTTCATTTTGTAATGCTATCATTTATTATTAACAAAAAAAAAAAAGGGAAGAAAGCTATTTCAATATATCTTAGATTTTGTGTCAGCTTGTAAGAAGTATGTTTTGGTATTGCTTTATGTGTTTAATTTACATTCCAGATTTCCTACAGGATTTTAGACGCTACAATAGTGTTACTGCATTATCCGGTCTTTCCTGGTCACTTCTATACCCTTGTTTCTCTGATTTAATACTAGGGATTTTAATTGAAGTATTCTGGTGTTAAACAAGTAATAGAATTCATTGAGATCATTGACTCTAGGCTGGTAGTTTCTAGAAAAATGTAGAAGGATGTTTTGATCTTCATATTTTTGGGGATAATTTCCATTTTTTCCAATCCCAGATCTTAAATCCTCCTCATGCTCAAATCACTGGCTTTTCTATTAGCTGTGAAGACATGCACAAATTTCTCTTTGTACGGCCATATGTGTATAGAACTAGAATCAGATGTTATGCTTTTACTCCAAACTCATACATAGTACCCTTGCAACATAATACTGTGTGCCCCTTTTATGTCAAGATGTCAAATCTCTCTCTATTTTTACTTTCACCTATATGAAAATGTCATCAGGACTAAAACTGAGCTGTTTTTCACACCCTGTGCTCTATAAAACACAGAAACATTACACTCATTAAATTTTATAAAAGGAATTCTTCTTTCCTAGTCCACTACAAGTAACGTTTTGTGGTGTGTTTCGTCATTAAAAGGCAACAGCAATTTGAGGACTAACACCCCATTCTTCCCCCTACTAAATCAGGGATATTCCACTTGTTTAAAATCACAACTTTGTTTTACACTCCAAGAGTGCCTCGGAGAATACTTGACTGGAGAAATAAGGAGGATGTATATACATGTATATATGCATTTAATGATAACCAGAGTGTGATGAAACTTCTGGGACATAATGAAATTAGAAGTACAGAACATATTGTTCATTTTCACTGCATAAATAATGTCGAGGAAACAACAATTTCGGGTAATCAAGATTTAAGAAACTTGAAAAAAAATGCTCACTATACTTTGGGAAGAAAGCGAATGGGTATCACTGGGGTGCTTTGAGGCTGTTTATTGCAATGTAGCAATGTCAGCATTATGTCTCTAACATAATGTCTCTAACTTTGGCTATTATTACTACTATAAAGTATGGATTTATTTAAAGCTCCAGATCCTAGAATTTTGAAAATTTCAACTTGCAGTTATGATCTAAAACAAAGATGCTAGTTTTCATGGAAAATTGTCAAGTATAATGTAGGTGAATCTAAAAGATGCAAAAACTGGGAAGGGAAGAATAATGCAGGACATTTAGTTCTGCATTTGTGGGAGGTGTGTAATATTGATTCCTGCTGTTCAAGTGCTTCATTTCAACAGTTCCACTTAGGTTCTGTCTTTTGTTAGAAAATGTAATTAGTAACTTGGCATTAAAGACGGAACACCACACTCTGAGGGATTAATTTCCACCTAACTCTAAGAATTTAAGAATTGGACATCTAGTCTAAATTAATTGTTTCTGCTTTCTTTATAGTCACTGGAGAGGGATGGCTTCCTTTGAAGGCTTCTGGGGATACCTATTTTTCTTTCCTGAATCTAGAAGGGCCTTATTATCTGTCATGGACTAGGCATCTAACTTTTGGCTGTGGGAAGTACAATGAGATATTTTGGCAGATTCGAAATGCTGAAACACCACCACCAAAATGTTTTGTAATCGGTCATAATTTTTATACCTGTGCAGGAGGTGGCCTGAAGACATGAGAGCCGGTCTTGCATGTAGATAGGGAGTTCATTGCTCTCTGGCTTGCTGTCCTGACAAGCCTGAACAGTGTTGAGTAAAACTGCTGCAGCTGTCATCCCCGTAGGTGGATGCTCTTTGGGCAGCGGCTTGTGCTTAAGGCAGGATTTGGCTTCTCTGCTCTTTGTACAGTGGAGGAGGAGTTGTTGGACTTATATTATCTGCAATAATATTATTAGAAAAACGAAATCTTAAGAAGTGAGTGTGTTGCCTGTTGCATTTGGCTGTGTATCTGCTAATTTAAGAAAAATATTTCTAGGTCTGAAAAAAAGTTATTATTAATACTAGATTCTTTAAAATTATCTCAGTGATGAGGGCATTTTTAAGAGCCATTAGAATCTATTGTATATAGAGCCTGTTTGTTATTTTGGAACACACTAAATTGCGTATTACTGACCTGGGAGACTCTGTTGGGCGCCACTGTAATGTTTTATATTACCTCATCAAACTCTTTTTATATAGTAACAATGTTATTTGCTCACAGCTAAATACCAGAAGCTTGCCGACATGGCAACTGGAAAATATTACCTCTAACTAGCACAACAGAAAGGAGTTGTTGGCTTCCCCATGTATCACTGACAAGGGTCTTCATACTTCGGGCAGTCAAAGGCCAAGTATGATTGACATTTGCCTAGGCAAGCTTAAGGTATATACTCTCAGTGGCTGTATATTGATGTTTTGTCTGCTAAAGGTGTACCCCAAATCTGTCATACCCATGCAGACATACAGCCATCTATGCACATGTAACTGTATGTGAAACGTGTAAGTGGAGAATGGTTATGGCTGCTAAGCTGGACTGTGACATACAGCTCTATGAAAGGAAGAGAGGTAGATGATGAAAAAATAATATGCAGTCATACATATCTCCTTTTATGATACGTGGAGATAAATCTTAAGACCAGGCCGCACGTTTTGAATATACACGTACTGCTTTGGAGAGCTGCTCAGTGGTTTGTTGTTTATTTTTTTTTATGGGTTGAAAGCAATTTAGCAGGCTTTCTTTAAAACCAAATGTCTGCATTTCAAGTTTTAAAGATCACTGTGTATGAAAGCACAAATACGAGGTTTACATATGTTAACACAGAAAAATAAAATCCCTACACTTTTGATTGTCTAGTGTGGGTTTGACTCTTGAGGATGGTAAAACTGCCACAGTTACTGCAGAAGGTAAAGGCTCCTCTTAATATTGGTGGGAGAAAGATTGGTGACAGGATACTGTCAGCTTGGAAATTAATTCCCTTTCTTTGTCCACCAGACAAAGCTTGTATTACCTTTCCTGGTTTTGCACTCTGTCAGAGCCTCCTGAGAGATTTTGTGGAATTCCTTTTTCTGACTTGAGTACAACTTTACGTAATGATGTTTGGATCACTGCAACTCTACGTACTGCAAATTTATGCAGTGTGAGGAGGATTCATTTTAAAAATTGTTCTGTTTGAACATTCAGTCATTGGATTCTATCTTATTCAGTGACTTATGCAAAATGCGAGATTGTCTGATACTAGCTGTTTCTGTGGACCTGGAACTCTGTGAATAAATAAGAATAAAGGAATAACAAGGTTTAGTTTCTTGCAGCAAAGGTATTCTAAAGTAAGTGAAGGCACTTCTGCTTTACAACAAATGAAATGATTCTATCCTGAATTCAGCTTTCAGGTATTTGTTTAAAAAGTTTCTGCTGCTTAAATGACTTTTCAATCTGTGTTGGCGCATTGTTGCTTTATCTCCATAGTTTATACAGCTGTCAGATACCTGTGGAGGGTCCCTTACAAATCAATTTCCCAGTAGTCATGTGCAATTGGCCTGAAGGGAGGCTCAGGTCACTTAATCTGAGAGGTGCAAAGAGGTATCTTATATATTGTTTAGTTTTATTTCTATAAACCTTGAGGCTACTTGAAGCTTTCAGCCTGAAAGAAATACTGTGAACTCTCACTAAATCATTTAGCATTTTCTCAAACCTCTTTCTTTATTTTGAAGTTCTCCCATGGTTGTGTGTCTCTGCCAGCTGCTTTAGTCAAGCCTGGGAAAAGGATCTGGATCACAACTAGGTTCATCTCAGTAAACTGCTGTGTTTGAGGAAGCAGATGCAGAAAATACAACAGAAGCATCATTTTCTAGATGTCTGGGAAAAAGCAGATTTGATCTCTTCCTAACGAATTTCTTTTGTGTGTTTATCTATATATGTACATATGCAGAAGTAAAAGGAACTAGGAGAAGAGGTAGAAAGAATAACTTGAAAGCTAAAGGCATGACTTCCTGACCTTTGCTTTTCCTTTTATCATAGTATGTTTTGCTTTAGGTTTTCCTTTGTTGGTTGTTTTTGTCTTGTTTTGTTTTGGCACAGTATCTGTTTGAGAACCGTTGGTCAGGTACAGCATTTGGTTTTAATGATGTCATGTGTCTTACCATTTTTCAGATAGGGAAATGGAAGGAGAGGAAAATAAAGACTTGTGCAGGGTCCTGTGATGAGTCAGTGGCTCAGCTGAAATTCGGAGCTGAAATTAGGTTTTTGTTCTTAGTGCTTCTTAGAATGACTGCATCCCATCCTCTCAAGCTCACTTGGTCAGCGGGTTTTTAAAATGAGGAATGAAGTCAAAGATTTAACAAATGCAGCCAGATCTCTATACATCTTCTGATTAGACTTGTGAAATTCATTGTCATTCCATACTTGAGCAAACTGTGTGTGTGTGTGTTCTGAAAACAATACGGGTGTACTTCATAGCCCACTTCAAAGCTCAGTGAGGTAGTGAGAATATTTCCATGGAGTTCTCTGGGATTTGAACCAGACCTCTGAGTCACATATAAAAAAATATTTCAAAGGGAGAATGTATGATGTAAATACAAAGCATTTCACATTCATGTGTCACAGAGACCTTAATGTGCAATGAACTTGAATATCTATTGTTCAAGCATCTTAATGTTTTCCTTTGTTTCTATGGGTGTTGTTTACACTTTGGAGACCGTATGTGTGGATGAAGCATCAGTGAAATGTATGCCCTTTAGGAACTGAATCCACAACTTGTGTTAATTTGGCCCCAGAAATGTCTCCCTGATATATTAAAAATGTTGTAAAAATACAAAAAAATGTGATAAACAGAGGATTTTATTGTTATTAGGGTTTTCTTCTAGGAGTACTAAATCCAATAGTGATGAAAATAGATACCAAATTCCTTGTTGTAAATAATTTCACATCCACTGGCAGAAAAAAACTCTGTCACAATACAGAATATACAGCACTTGATGTTAAAGTCCATTTGCCTTTTTACTACCTTCTATCAAATGAGGCTAGCTCTTATTTGTGAATTTGATATATTTGAGAAAACTAGGCTAATACCAAGTAATAAGAGAAATAAATAAGGTTTTCCATCTTTAAGCATGTTGCAAGCACACACTACTCACAGTCCACCTTGGTGACATTTGGTTTTTGAGTAATGCTATAGACATAGATAGACATCCATTTAAATACACAACCCTGTTTTAATAGGCATTAAATAACATGTGGTATTAATTCTGCAAGTTTTATTACATGAATTGACCTAGCAAAATATCTGAACTGAGCTTTAAGTATGTGAAATCATTGAAGCTGCACACACTTATATTTGAGAGCACGTGTTTTGGTGAGTTAGAAATGTAATTTAAGACAAGTAGGTAGATCTTGAACTTGAAGCAACTTTTCTCTGACTAGTGTTGCAAAACATCCATTATTTTTGTTCCTCTTTTTCTTAAGATGCTCTTGAACTGGCCATGCTACTGGAATTGGTTTTGGCTTCAGCAAACTCTTGGGCAAAATGCAGGGTGGCGTGGGAGTACATCTGCCCTGTAGTGCTTAACAGATGAAGTCAGAAGGAGCCAGGTCAGTGTCAAAGGTGCCTGTGATGTGGACTTCTTGCTACTATTATGCAAATCCTATACTTCCCATAGAGGCAGAGTGAAAAAATTTTCACATAACAGCTTCTACAGAGGAAAAAACTGAAACAAACAGTAAAACACTGCACACCCCCACTCCTCCCCCCCCCAAAACCAACAACCAAACAAACAAAAAAACAAACCAAAAACCCAAACAAACAAAACCCCAAACAAACAAACAAAAAACCCCACCAAAATGCAAAAAACCCAACCAACAACATTAAAAAAAACAAACCCCAAGAAAATTCAGAACTGTTTATAAAAACCTATACTGATCCTTGCTAGAAACTGTTTCCAGACTTTCCCAGTCAAGGTGTGTGTTCTTCAGCGGATTTATTTTGTAGTTTCTAGGTATTTCAAATACTCCAAAAATATTACAGCAAATTAATTCTTTCTGACCTCTAGGGAAGGCGTAAGGATGATGAATTCCATAGTGTCCTTCAGTAGTGAGTCAGCAAGTCTCTTATTCAGTTGGTTTTCATATGTGCTTTTTTATTTCCTGCTCACATCTAGTGCAAAACCCCACAGTTGGGCAGGATTCTGTAACTTGCTTGATCAGACCCATTGCAAGTCATCTTTTTCTAGCTGTATTACCTAATCCTAAGGAATATAAAATCATGTGTGAAATCTAAGAAAGTGCTTAGATATTGGGTGTCTTTAGCTCTATTCATTTTAGTTTATTAGTGTTTGAATTGAAATGCCAATTGTTTTGCTGTATTCAAGGCAAATGATAAATCCTGGTTTGCAGATAGGCTTACATGTGTTTAGGTACTTCCTAAAAATAATAGTTTTGCTATGGGCAAATAAGTCCATATTAATTTTCTAGGCTTCAGTTCTCGAATAATTTTTTTATTGAAGGTAATAAATACTCTTTCATAAAGCTCCTTACTAAGGTTGTTGCTGCTTTGAAACAATCCTGGAAGTGGAGAGTAGTTGCTTTAGTAAATGTTAATGTAAATGGTATAAAATATCTTGATCATAGAGTGGTTTGGGTTGAGAGGGACCTTTTGAAGTCATCTAGTCCAACCTCTCTGCAGTGAGCAGGGACACCTTCAAATAGAGCAGGGTGCTCAGAGCCCTGTCCAACCTCACCTGGAATGTTTCCAGGGATGGGGCATCTGCCATCTCTCTGGGCAACCTGGGTCAGTGTTTCACCACCCTCACTGTAAAAAATTTCTTCCTTCTCTCTAGTCTAAATCTTCCCTCTTTTAGTTTAAAACCATTGGCCCCTGTTCTGTTGCAACGGGCCCTGCTTAAGAAGCCTGTCTTCATCTTTCTTATAGGCCTCATTTAGGTACTGAAAGGCTGCAATAAGGTCTCCCCGAAGCCTTCTCTTCTCCAGGCTGAACAACCCCAACTCTCAGCCTGTCCTCACAGCAGAGGGGTTCCAGCGTCCTGATCATTTCTGTGGCCTCCTCTGGACCTGCTCTAACAGGTCCATGTCTTTCCTTTATGCTGACTCCAGAGCTGGACACAGTACTCCAGGTGTAGAATTCTTCCACGCAACCAAATGTACAGAAAGAAGCGCTGACTTCATGAAATATGGAGGTAGCTGCATTTACCTTCACAAATTCAATTCTGTGACACTGTTAAATCATTAATGACATTTATAATAATGTTAAAAATTAAAGTATTTATTGTGTTTTCACAGTAAGTGTGAAAAGAGGTTTAGGTATTGGATATGCTCACTAGAATTCCTTTGTAAACATGGATTGATGCTTTTTATTTCCCAGGGAGTGCACTGACTGTAAAACAAAATGGCAAATGAGACGGTAAATTGGGATAGAGGTTTGCTCAATTTCATATTTCCAAGTGCTGATGTAAATTCTTATTTCACCCAAGCAGATGTTTGAACACACATTTGATAGGAAAGATTATTTATGTGACTGACATCTTCATTAAACCATGTAACAGCTTTGTTATGTGAACTGTTATTTACCCCTTTCTGTACCTCTTTTAAGAAAGGATAGTCATAATTACTATTATTTTCTTAACCAAAGTTAATTGATGTAAGGTATGTGTTAGTAAATGGAATTATTTTTTTTCCCCTGACCACTTGGACCTGTCCTAAAGTGGAATTATTATTATTAGATGACAACAAGCTACACAAACCTTAATTCTGAGATAAATTCTATCCCTTTTGAAACCACTTCAGGTTCAGTTCTTGCCAATGACCAGGGTTCATCTGCATATCCTAGATGACCTGTAGTTCTATATTTGTGGTTTGAACTTTTTGTCTGAATTGACATGCATTTTGGATCCACTGTTAAAGGTTTCTTTGCATGCTTTTGAGGTGAGGAAATGAAGAGTCCCCTCCATTTTGAGCATGGTTGTTTTCATTCTAGATAAAGTATTAGTATTGAGATAATTAATGACTTGCTTCTATGCCCATCATCATACCAGTGGGTTGCTGTTTGAAAAATGAAATATGTTCAACTAGTTGTTCTGTTACCATCACATCTAGAAGTGAGAGGAGGAGATTTATACAAGGATACAGAAATGGTATAGTTCATTAACACCTTTTTAGAAAGAATGAAGAATGGCACAAAGGGAGAAATGCTAAAAAACTGAGGTTTTGGGGGAGGGAGACTTCCTTAGTGGAAATAACAATAAACATGTTTGTTTAAGAGAAAAAGAAACCAAGAGGATACGCATGCCTGATGCCAAAGAAGAGCCAGTGTGCCTAACACACTGGAGAAATTGTTTCAGAACAATTCATCCATGGGAAAATATGACCCTCATAATATTACCAAGGTCAGTGAAACCTATGGTGGTGTGCTGAGTAAGGGGTTCACTGGGCAAACAAAAGATGCCTGTGGTGGGACACTTTCCTGGGACCCACTTTATTTAAAATTTCAGAATGAAAAAATACAGGGAAGAGAATATAATTGGTAGCTTTTTCTCTTTATTTCTCTTGCACAATCCTGCTGATTATCTATAGACAAAAAAAAAAATCTATTAGAGAAGCAGGAATTCTTGTTATGTACTGAATAAAAGCAACATTAGGAGGAAATACCTCCTCAATATTTGTTAATTTCATGTTAATGGAAACTGTTGTAAATTTGATTGGAAGAAATTTGGCTGAAGTAAAATCCAGAATTAGGAGAAGTCACGGGATCTTTGTAGGCAGTAAAAGGAAAATATTAATTTTATAGAAGAAATATCTTTTAATGTAAAAGCTCCTGATGGGAAGTTAGTTGGCTGATGAGAAAAATTACGAAAAAGGCCTTTTTCATGTAATGTAGAGCATGGAACTGAACAGGAAAAAAAGTAAAGATTGCGCAGTCTTCTGTAGTGTAGTGAAGGATGTTTTGACTAAGGAGTTAAACTAAGGCCTCATTTTCTAAGAGCTGGTGCAAATTTGCTTTGTGGCTCGTTGCTGTGGCCTGCAGCCAGTTCAGATCTATAAGAACAGTGGAGAAGGAGCTAAGACAACTTGTCAGCTTCTGACCTTATCTCTTGCATAGAAGAAATTCTGACTGTGAAATTCCATGATGGTAAAAAAGATTCCGAATCAAAACAAAAAAAGCCAAACTATAACATCAGCAAAGACCATGATTTCACTCAAGGGAGCTGTGTGAAAAGTGTGCTATTATCAGTTGTGAAAGTTGCCACAGGGATGGCTGCACTGAATAATTAAAGCCTTACCGTTTGGGTCTACTTCAATAATTAAATATTACTTTTAATGGTCTGCAAATTGGTCTAAACTCAGACAAGTAAGGGTTTGGGCCTATTTAGCTTGTACTGGAACTTCAGTCAAGAGATAAAATGTTGTCATTGACTGAGACGAAGCACAGGTTCTCAGAGTATAGGTTGTTTTTTTTGTCAACACTCATACAACTTTGCCTAGTTGTAATAGTGCAAAAGTCTGTGCTTGCCTGAGGCTGTTTTTCAGATTCATGTGATGAAACTTTGTTTTCTGAGTTGGTATGAGGGTAGCAGACTCTGGCCCAGCATGCACAGGGGGGGAATTCAGGAGACTCTTACCTTTCCAAATGAACCATTGCACTGGCAGGTCTGTGTAGCTCAAGCAGCACCAGACTCTCCAAGGATTTCTGTTTGAATCAACAGATTACCCATGTGTTAGTGTGATCAGTGTGGGAAAGAAGGCTGGAATCTGGCTTGTAATAACTAGTGCTACTGTGAATGATATCCACACAGCCAGTGTGGGGGTTCATGTGGGTAGTAAAGTTTTTTCCAGGATTTGGCCCATAATTAGATTAATGAACACTTTAGTATGTGATTTGTAACAGAGTATTAAGCACATGTCTGTGTATTCAAGTTCCAGAGATACTTGAATATTTACTTCTCTCTTGAGTAGCACTTATATAAATGTAGGATGTCTGTTCATTCAACAGGGTTTTTTGGGTTTTAATTATAATTGAACAAAAAATCAGACCTACACTCCTCCCCTTTTATTTTGTTGATATAAGAAAAGTCTCTCTCAAAAAAAAAAAACAGAACAAGAAAACCCCACACTAGTTTTTGCAGTGGTGAAAATGCAAGCTCTAAGTATTTTTCTTTAGGGGGCTGGTTCAGTTACTGCCCATCAAGCCTCTGCTATCACCAAGGACTGCTGCTAAATTCTTTTTAGACACTTCACTTTTACAGAAGTTTCCTCTCTCTACTTTATCAGGAAAAGGTCTTGGCTGGAAACCAAGAGGGCTATTTGGATTTAAAATTTGAAAGGTTCCAAAAATCTCAGTTAAAAATACATAAACCCATAAATAAAAGATTATATTGTATTTGCAATAGCAATTTTCCTCTAGCTGAAGTAGAGGAGGAGGAGGACATGTGCAATGTGCTGTGTAGATTATGCAGCTTTAGCATTGGAAATAATAAAACATTCTGTAAGAACTATGATGTGGTATTAAAATAGGAAGGATTTGAAGGCATTTGTGCCACACTGGTCTGAGAAATGTGAAATGCTGGTAACATGAGAGAGTTGCAAAGTTCTCTGGCCATTAAAAAGCTTTTTTTGAGACATCAGTATCAGCCCGCTGATAAGGTATCACAAAATAACTGCCATCTCCACCCTTCACATCAGCAACTCTGGCTTAGTCAGCCTTGAGAAAATGTGGCAAGTGGAGTTTCATCAAGTGATCTTAAAGAGAAAGGTGAGTTACAGGCAACTATGATATTTGATAGAAGTGGTGAGAAGGAAAATTGTGTGAAGATGTTGTTCTGGCGTTTAGATGCCAAGGTTCACAGAGCTGCAATGTGTAAAGGCTGACACTAGGAAATGAGTGTTTACGCCTCTCTAGGGTTAGAAAACTGGACGGATAAGATGGCTTCCTTTTGACATGAAAAGGCTGAAAAAGGAGTTGCTATTTTAGACTACGAACTTTTCATTACAGACCAAAGAAGGTGGGGAAAAAACACGAAGTTATAGGATACGTTGTAGTTTCCCTTCAGGTTTTCTTCATGAATCATATAAAATCTTCTTCTAATTTTTTTAAGCAAACAAGGAGGATGAAGGAATATCTCCTTAGCCTGAGCAGCTTCACTGACATTTTCAGAGTGTTTCTTTTTCATCATTCTGTATGTAAATAGATTGATGTTTTAATGCTGAATGTTTTTTTGCTAGTCTGGGTGAGGTGGATGTATGAAATGCAGAGCTTTTGAGCCAAGTGTTTATAAGGGAAAGAACTGTGGTCCATGAATAATAATTTTAGGCAAGACTAAAGAAATAAGATGCTGTTCTATCACAGGCCAAAAGATTTCTCCACTCTGAACAACAGCTGTAAACAAAGTGTAGCTTCACTCACAGATTTAGGAGATTTAAATTACATGATTTATACCTGGGAATTTTGGAGCCATGGTATTTCTCTCTGCCTTCCCCTCCCCCTCAGCAAAATCCTACCTTTTATCTTTGTAATTCTAGAATTATGACTTCCTAATAATGCATAGGATTCAAATAAAATCTTGACCTTGCAGAGTTGTCTAGAAAATAAATATGAAGACTTGCCTAACTAAATAGTCTGCTGATGCTGAGCCATAGGTTATTCTTTCTTAGTGTGTTATGTGGTACAGTGTTGAAAGTCTTCTGGTTTAGCTCCTGCTTGGGACAGCCAGCATTCTGCATCTCTGAGGGCTGCAGCCTCAGTGTCCAAGGCACTAGCAACAATAATTGCCCAGGTTTCTTTATCAACTAAGTATGAAACATTTTGTTAGTCTTTCCAGTAATGTTCCCATCAGAGCTATTGGGTGCTGCCCTCTTAGTTTGGTCCTTGGTTTGGATCTTGAGACACAGTCAAGCTCTTCTGATGATCTGACTCTGGCTACAAGGCCTGACCATATGAACATCTCCAAATACTGTTGGATTGAGGATTGAAGATGGTCCCTCATGTGCATATGAATTGTTTCTTTTGGGAAAGCACTTGGGCCGCTTCCTTAGATTCACAGAGAGGTTGATGATAAAGCCCCATGTGTGTGGGCCCAGGGGATAACTGCTAGCACAATGCCCTGCATAGAGACCAGATGCTTCCCAAGGCAGGGAGAAACCTGGAAAGCAGGGAGTCGGGGAAGGAAGCAACTGTCCAGCTGGCCACCCAGAGTGACTGCTGTGAGGGAAAGAAATGGAAAAGGGAGATAGTCTTTCTGGTTCCTTCTTTCATGGCTTCTTCTGCAGAGGAGTCTGGTAGTAAGTGTGATCCTGTAAGGAAAATTGCCTATTGTAATGATAGATGCAAGGTTTGCTAGAATAAAAGTCTGAGATCACAAAAACCATAAGGAAATACTTTAACTTTATATATAGGGCCTGATTCAGCTTTCCCCCACCTGAAGGTATCTTGGTACTAACTCCATTAAAGTCTGAGTGAATCCAGACTGAGAAATTCCATGGTATTGGCATTTACTTATCTACAGAGCTTATGCGAGTATTCTGTGTTCGTTTACTTTTTTAAATTGAGAATTTTTGAATAATCAAATTTAATATCCAATTAAATTGCATTTTGTGGCCATTTTAACATTTCTCTTATAGTGCCCACTAGAAAAGGTATCATGCCTTTTCTAAATTGTTGAAATAAGAAATTCAAAATCCTTTCTGTAATGGTTTATGAGGGTCTCTGTGGCTTTGGTTAATTGTCAGTCTCATTTACCTTAGGCAGAGGAATTTTAATGTATAGAGCAAGATGGCTTATTCATTCAAAAGTATTTTATGAGAACTTGCTCTGACATAAAGGAAGTCATGTAAAATGCACTCTTGGGGGGCCCATATTTCTTATAGTCTCATGTTAGAAACAGAGGAAGAACATCTGTAAACCAAGAGCAGAAAACTCAGGGTCACAAATGAGTTTTTTCCCCTGTTCTTCAGGGTTGCTCATGTACTAAAGCTACTAATTTTTCGGCATTGCCTTCAAGAGCATTTGCTGAGCTGCCACAGATCACCCCAATCTGATGCGTAACACATGAATGAATTGTCCTGTCAAATTTGAAGTCAGGATTCAACCCCAGTCATCCAGAGGGAAACAGAAGTTTCCTTGAAATTACAGAGTTGTGAATTGGTGGTGGTAAATTCACAGTGTAGGTGGAGATGGCCTAGGAGGTGGTCTGGTGTGTAAATGTACCCTGCTGATAGGGCATCGGCAATAAAGCATATTGGCTGGAGCCTGCCATTTCAGGGCTTTTTCAAGTAAGCCACTTGTAGTGGGAAGTAGTTTATCTGGCTTTTGGGGGTGGGGGAAGGAAGAAAATAATATGCTTTTTGGTTTTCAGCTTAAATTAGGGGTGTCAGGTGGCTTTAACTGAGAGTGGGGAAATCCCCACTGTAGGTGCATATGTTCTCACTTGACCTGTTTTTCCTAATGCACTTAAAATGAGGTTATGTTTGTTTTTAATGCCTCCCATCAGAATAAAGGAAAACTGAGTTTTCTTGTGACAGCTCAATAACTTAAGTGCATTCTCTTATAGCAACAACTTCTCAAGTCGAGTGCAGGTGTGCCTTGCATCTCCAGTGAAAGCAGTCTGTACTTTCTTTTATTTCTAAAGGAGTCATTCTTGACTGATCATTTGTTTTCATAGATCTTTTTATCACATTCTTTTGCTTTGTAACTATCTGGATATTTATACAGCTCTCATTACTGTCTTCTGTGAACACCTCTGCGCTAACATTCACTTTTATCCTAGAGACTTCCTAGAAGAAGTGAAAAGTTACAGGGGAGATATGATTTGCTTAAGGTGGTATGGAAAATCTATGTCTAACCTTGGAAGCAAGTGCTGTTCTCTGATTCCAGCCTAGTGCCTGATACAATGAAGTATCTTTCTGTTCCACAGTATGTGTCACTTCAAGAAATGACACACAATATTTTCCTTCTTGGTAGCTGATGTCATCTGCTTTTTCCTCTTCAATTATGCTTTTAGCATAGAAAGTAATTGCAGGGAGCAAGAGAAAAAATGCTTCTAAGAATTCCCATGGATACTCTTCTACTTGAAGCAAGTAAAGATCCCTCTTGACATTATTGGAATTTTCTTGCCTGATGCTATTGAAGTCCTGAGGATTACGTATGAAGAAATAGAAAGGCTGCATTTTAGTACTGGGAAATTTAACAGTACAGTCTGACTCAAAAGTCAGAGACACTATCTCATTTGGGGCCCAATCCTGCTGTCATTACAATTCAGAGAGAATAAGATCAAGCCTACAGTTGATGATTCAGTGACAACAGCCCTTACGCAAAACCTTTAAAGGGACTCTTTGTGTTCAACAGACCCTGGCAAATTGAGTCCTGATTGTATGTACAGAGGGAAGACAGAGTTGCTAGAGTTGCCAGGGCTTGTAATAAACCCAAGGAGAGAACATAGCAAGCTTCATGCAAACGTAAAAAAATATAAATAAATGTGTGAAGATAATGTTTCAGGTATAAGTTAGGCACATCATGTCCCTGACGAGGCACCCTGGGGGCCTGATCCTAATGATCCCAGTGATTTTAATTGAATCCATTGCTGACATGTATGATCTGCCCATGGGAGCACTCAAGACAGCATTTCTCACTTTCTATAGGTAGAAACTGTGTTGTAGGGTAAACAGCTTTTTGGTAGAATGAGCCGATCGGGGAAACAGAACAAAACTGAGGTGGGATATTTGCATTACTCAGATTTTAATCTAGAACCAATCATTTACTTCACTTGGACATGAAAACCAAAGGCTGTGGCTTCCCCTCCCCCCCAGACCTTTCCTTCCCCCTCTTTTCCATTGTAAATAGGTGACTTTTACATTACAGGTG
>WUAM01000423.1:2941760-2998371 GCA_024336885.1 Actenoides hombroni | reverse complement strand
GTGACTTTTACATTACAGGGGAGAGACTTTTAATCAGAACTTTATACTGTTCTAATAAAAAAATTGAAATCCTTTCATGTACCTTGCAACAAAGATTATCTTATTTCTTTGTGCTGGGAGGCCACATAGAAAATACTAAAACCCAGTGTTTACTGTCATCTTGTTTACGCATTTTTCTTCCTCATCCTTTTACAAATGTTATTGGTAAATTGTTACAGCAAGCAGGAGAAACATGTCTATTAAAAATACATATCTGTATTAAAAAAGTAAAAAAAAAGGCAATTAGAATATGCAAATGGATCTGTGTAGTTACTTTTCAGGCAGAATACAGTCGTTAATGACCATTAAATTGGTCTGGGAATTTTGGCCCTATATAATGTACAGACACATCAGAGCAAGGACTTGTGCTGAAATCAATTGCAAAGCAAAAAGACACAGCAGGCAGGACTCCATCCTCTTCTGGAAACTGTGCTCTTGTATGCTAAGTTTTTATGTAAATTTTGCTTGAATTGTTAATTAAATAAGATAATCACCAGCTGCTGCTCTTCATGGTATAATCAGCAGATTTTAAAGGGAATTCCATAAAAGACAAAGGCCAAAACTGTAATTATCTCATAGAAGGAGAATATTTCTCTCAAGAGAACAAATATTTTTTTTCCATTGAAAATTAGTACACTTGCAAACTTAATGATTGTAATTCACATGAAAAAATGTATTTACAGTTACGTACTCAGCTGTACCTTTTTTCCCTTTCCCAGGTCTAATGAATCTGGGGATATACTTTGTGAGAAATTTCTCAACACAGATAAAAAAACTTTACATTAGCTTCCAGAGCTGGGCATCAAACTTCTAGTTAAAGTTCCACTGGACTTTCCTCTGGTTCTCTTAGAAATACACAATTCACAGTTTTAATTGAAAGTTCTGGATAAAATTACAAAACAGAGTAGTGGCAGGATTTTTTTTAGAAGCAGCACATTTTTATCTCTGTTATTTTGAACTATGCAAGTATGTGAGTGCATGTTAATTCATTTATATATTTTGCCTACATGTGAAAACCACATTGCCTGCATTATTCACACAGCACACATATACATTGTAGCTTAATACCTGCACGTTTATCATGTGCAGGGGGATAGAGGCTGAGAACTTAGATCAAGGTGAATTTTGCAATCGCTTCCTTCTGTGGGCGTAGAATAACATTATAGTTACCTGATAAGGATAAAATTCATATACTGTTGCACAGCTTAGGATTTTATGCAACTGCTATAAAAAACATAAATCAGATGAGAGAGCAAAAAACAATGAGGTTATGTCTTGGCTGCAGAGGTTTTCTTCAGGCTTAGCCTTAATATACAAGGTCCAAAGTGCAGTAGTAAGTTTTCTGCTTTCAAACAACCAAAATCTGAAAAAGAAACAAAGCAAACAGACTACACACCCACAAAACCCCAAACCTCAAAAAATTCTGTATGGTAATTTTTTTTTCATGCGCTGTTTGCTTTCCAAATTTGCCTTCAAGACTTTTGCAGAACATTAATTATCACACAGGTTAAAAACCAAAACCAGATAAATATTTACAATTTAGGCAACTTAAAAGCATTCCCTATGATTTCTTGGATTTAATAATGAGATGAGAAGTGGCATTTATCAAAATAAACATTTTGAAAAATTAATTTTTAAAAAGGAAATATTTACCTCCACTTGTTAACGGGTTTTGCTGGCATACAGATGTATTTTTAATGTAGTATATGATGGATGTAAAGAACCTTAGAGAGTTGAGTATGCTACTTACCTTGGGGAAGTGGGGGGGATATAAAAAATATCCAATATCTAGCAATGTAGCAGTACTGACAGATTATAAAAGCATCTTGAAGAGAAACAAGTCACGTGACTTACTTTTTTTCTAGGAAAATAGCTGTTATTTTTAGAAATTGTGTAAAGCTTCTTCATAGTTATTGACACCATTTATAAGATACTTAAACTAGAATTCTTGCCTTTGCCCTGTGAGGCTTCCACATGGAGAGTCAGGTTTTCAGGTTTTGTTGAAAAATCATGGAAGAAATGTTGTCAGAGGATGATAGAAAATGCAATTTATTACTGAAAAGATATGGTTTATTCTCTGAATGTATGACCATGAGGAATCTGTTCAGATAAATATGAATGGAACTTGCAGACAAAGTATTTTCAGACAATTTTTTCAACATAATTGTGCTGAAAAGTTAATCTTTCTTAGAATTGTTTGTAGTAGTGATAGTTTAATCCAATTTTCCTGGGCATTCTTTTGATATATGTTTCTCTTAAACAATCCTATCAATAACCATTTTCTACTAAATTGCTGAAGGAATGTTTTCTAAAAATGGTAAGAGCAATTAAAGCATGAGGGATTTTTCTCTTCATTCTTGGAAATCCTTATTGGTAATGTCAAAGAAGTTTATTTTTTCTGAGTCTAATGATTAACAATAAACCTATAGAAACAGCAAGGCCTACCTAAGGGGTCGACAATTAGCAAACTGCACATAGGTTTAGACAGATGGAAGCAGTTACAGCTGAATCATGGGGCAAGAAAAACCAAACTAAAAGACTATACTTCCAAAAAGACTGCTAGATATAAAATGCTCCACCTATAAAATATGTAATAAAATGTTTACAGAATTCCACAATATAATTCAAAACTTAATATAAAAGAAAAAAAACAGGGGGTGTGGGTGGGAAATCTAACCTGCCTTTTGCTAAACTTGTTGCTTACACCAAGGAAGAGAACTCCATTTTTCCTTTCCATTTTCGGAAGGGAATGTGCTCTGAGTCACAGAGTACTAAGGCAAACCTCCTCCTGGAAGAGACACAAAGAGCATTTCTGACACAAGTGAGAGCATTTGCTAAGGAAAAAGGCTACACAAAGACTGGAAGTCCCTTACCTGTCTCCATTGTGTAGTATAATGGTGAAGAAACCTTCATGCGTTAACTTGCTATCAAAAAAAAATGCAAAGTCTAAAAAAGGAAGAATGTCCTAGAATCTGTGGAAATGTAACCAGTGAGCTAACACTGAGTAATCATAACGCCCATGCCAAACTAAGCATTTCCTATCTGATAGATTGACTTCTAAGTGATAAATGCTAAACACTAATGTTTCTTCAGTGTAGCAGCCCAAAAATATCAGGTGCTGATTTGAACTGAACACCCACCACTTGTTTTTTCTTACCTGCAAAGGGATGTTTTCCAAACGCAAGTGCTGAGAAGGAGCACTATTCTGTTCAATTACAATGAAATCCATGCTCATAAATTGCTTAGGATTCCTCTTGCACATATGCAAACTGATGTTTAATTCTATTCATAGGAAACATAGCTGTGCAGGTCATTGCTGAAGGTATATTTTGGAGTATAGCATCTATGGATCATATTTTGAGGTGAGTTAGGGTGCCCAGGTGCAAAAACATGCCAGGTCAGGAGAGCTAGTGAGAGACAGCTATTGCGGCTGTCTTGTAGTCTTCTTAGAATTGCAGCATCACTCTTTATGGAGAAGATTAAGAGTAACAAATGTGAGTGTGAAGGGGTAGTCAACAGGAATGCTTCCCTGCAGGCTATGGCATAATCCTAAGTACTTTCAGCTCACTCTTCATGTCAAATAATGTTTTCAAAGCAGGATAAGCTACAGGGTGATGACAGCTGGAATATGAGTCCAAAGCAATGCTGCTGTTAGTGTCATTCCCCTCAGCCCCCCGAGTATTGTGATGAGATTTAAACCAAGTTCTCTTTAATTTAATGAGAACTTCAGATGGAATCTGAAGGACAAAGTGGAATTGTAAGCAGAACTATTTACTTAAATGTGGGAGTTTGCCTTATATTTTCAGGCCCCTAAAGCATTTAAAAATTAGGATGGAGATCCAGGGTATTTGGATACCTACTTCTACCTCATATCAACAACAGTTAACTTAGTAGTAACTCTGAGAATGTTGTTCTGAATATGTCCTGTCAAGAGATACTCTGGAAAGCTACCTGTGGCATTCAACTAAATCATGCCTTCCTATCAAAGGAAGCAGTAAAAAAATAATTCCATGACTTCCTACAAAGTCTATTTCTGTTTCTAAGGTATTGTTTTGTATGAGCTGTGCTCAGATAATGCCCACTGTCTTTCTGGGTGGATGAATAACGGTGTTAACCAAATCAAGCAGTCTTGTTTTCAGGTTCTCCTGACCACCACATCATGCACCAAATGACTGACTCATGGCTGAGCTGAGTAGCACAGTGGTATAGGCCAGTCAATGTTAAGGCCCCAATCCCCCAGTCAATGGGAGTGTTGTCTATTTAAGAACTGCAGAATCTGGCCTGTCTCCAAGTTTTTACAGGTCTAACAACATAAAGGAATATTTTAGTCTGAACCACTTCCTGAATTCCCAGTGAAGAATGTAGAGTCAAAATATAATGAATGGTGACTGCATTCTACTCTAAACAATAGATGCTATTTACCAAACAGTGTGTAGTGTGTAAATTAAGTGTGAGATTTCCCCCTAGTCTTTGGACTTCTTAGAAACTTTTCCTTCTTAATGCTTGGAATTTGGACTGACTACAGAATTTCCTAGAAATGCATATGGATACTGTACTGAAGGATGTTAGAGATGTTAGACTTCTTTGGAAACCAGTTTGAGGGTTTTTTTGTGTAATTTGAAACCCACACATACACAGCATATGCTAACATTAGCTGCTTACTTTTTGCTCAAAAATAATCATACTCCAGCAGAGTTTGTTGTTGCTTTGTTGTAAAGACCCCCACAATCATTACTTCACTAATGGCTTTTTTTCCCCTCACTTTAAAAGAAGAATGACCACAGACAGCTCTTTCACTTACATGGAAGTCCATTACATCTCCACAGCATCAAACTTATGTTTACCAGCTTTGGTTACAACACTGTAAAACATGATATTGTTTTATCTATTTTATGAAAGGAATGATAGAATACCCGATGTATCTTACAGAAAGATTTGCATGACCTCCTTCTCATCATAATGGCTTCATCAAGATAGTATCAAGACTGTAGTTTATCTTGCATTGATTAGAGAACTGCTCAATAGTGTTGGCTGGAAATATTCTACAAGAACTGACCTGTAAGACACCATAACCGCTGTCACCTGCATAGTCCTTTCTCTTTCCTATTGGATGAAGTGGCAGGTTAAAGCTCTCTTTAGGTTTTTGTATCTTCTCTGCATCAAAACTAGACCTGCTGTAGTGGACTCAGTGATCTTAAAGATCTTTCCCATCCCAAATGGTTCTATAGATATTAAGAAAAAATTCTTCAACAAAAGGCTTATCAAGCACTGGACTCTCAGATCTAGCCTCAAGTGTGCCTCATTAATTTTCTGTAGGAATGTTTAACTGTTAGTTTTGCAGGTTGTATGTGCCATGGAAAATGGACAATATACACAGATTTAACACAGAATTGTGTGTATCACAATATTCAAGATATAAATTCAAGAATTAATGGAAGTGGCTATACAAGCCTTTTAGAGAGTGAACAGACAGCTTCAGGCCACCTTTGCACAAGTCATGAAAAAAGGCTAATTAAATAATTACTGAATGTGTGCTTCTAAGTATGTGTAAAATGTTACACAAAAGCATGTAAGTCTTAGGTTAGCAGTTGCTTAATTTAAAGCAATGAATAACTCTTTCATTAATGGGGTACTCGTGCACTTAAAGGTGAGCATGTGTTTAAGTACCTTGCCAAATCAGAAACACAGTCATTCATTTTAGCTGCCAAACTATTTTTGTGGTTTTGGACTGCAAAGAGGAATACCCAAAGACATCAGATATCAGTATCCCATGGGAATAAATGAATACATAGGAATATCCATGTCTTCTTGGACTTAACATCGGGGGGTGGTGTGGAGAAAGAGCTGTAGATCCAACATCTTAGATCACTGTAAGGGGATTTGGAATCAAAAACATCCAGAACATGTGCTTTGACTGTAATGGTATAAAGCTGACAATATCCATAACATTTCTGCAACAAGTTCAATTCAGTTGGTATGAACTAACATGTGATTCTAAAGTGAGCCAGTTAATATTAATTTTTCTCTTGCTGTGTTTTCTCAGTAGTGATGCATGCATCTTATTAAGCCTTCAGGATTTATCATCAAGTCAGGAGGTGCAATCATTGCTAGAGAAGGCTGGAACCTGTCTCTGATAAGTCTGTTCCATTTCTGTATTTGCCTGCTGGCATCCCAGAGGGTTCTGGATTTGTAATACAGTATTCCAACCCTATAGCTGTTATTCCCATGAGCAATCCCACTTGTTTCAATGGAGCTGCTTATAGTACAAAACACCCTGCATCATATGGAAGTGTCCCATGACTTACTGCAGTTGTCAGTATTATTCACTGTGACAAAGGGTAGAAGATGGTGCAGCAAGAAGTTGGGTCCTTATAAGATTTTTTCTTTTTTTTTTTTTTCTTTTGTCTTTCCACATTTTACATTGGTGATACTGCAGGATGCTGCAGCACTGCTGCTGTATACAGATGACTTTATAGGGCTGTTCCCAGGTTGTTTCATGCACTCTGCATCCAAATCATGCTGGGAGGTCCAGGGACCAGTGTAGAAAGAACATAATCAATGCCAGTATGGATATGGTTCTGCTTTCATTTGTAGCCTAAGGAAAGTGTAAGTGGAAGAGCTGCTGCAGATTTAGCCAAAAGCTTTTTTTTTTTTCTTCTTCCTGCTGACTCTAAAAGACTTTCTTGTTGCACAGCTCTTTAGAGGCACTACCTGAGTGATGGAGCTGGACTATCTATGATCAGCATAGGAATCAGTTCTGGCTGAGCAGAGAGAAAGCCAGTGTATTCATGTGTCCATGAAAAGCATCAATATTTTCATCTCTCTGAGTGTGCAGTTTCATATATAAAGCTAATTTATAAATAAATGCTGCTACTTACAGACTGGAACACAAGTTTCTTCAGTGTAGCCTGGCTTTGAACTGTAATTTGTTTTTTGTAAGGTAAGTTTCCAGTTGCACCAGACATCTTCAAAAGAACAATGCGTTATTGCTGAGCCGCTCAGACTGTATCTTGGCTTATGTATTAGAAGGCAAAAATACAAATTAAAAGAACAATTGTAACTGGAAATCCAAAATCCAGGATTGTCTCTTCAGTTTGCAGCAACTAAATACATTTTTAAGTGAGAAGTGCCAAAACCCTTAAAACTTTAGAGGAAAAGCACTTTAAGCAAAAGAGACACCTAATAATAGCAAACACCTTCAAACAAAAGATTTCTCCAGGAGGAAATTGGACTCCTTCTTCAATGCATAGGAAAAGAAAAAAAAAACAAGAAAAAAAAAAACCCCAAGATGTTTGAAACATCAATTTTGCTACAAAAGAAAGTTTAGAAAGAGTTTCTAAGTAGCCTAGTAACAGTTACAAATACTGATAATCCCCAGATGCTTGCAAAGGCCATTTGGGCTGGATAGCACACGGAGTAATTAAAGAGCAGTTATATGGTGTCTGGGCATCCCAACTTTATAAAGCTGCCAAAATGCATTGGCAGGGAGACAAATCCCTCTACCTCCCTTTTGATCTTTCATCCCTTTTTCTTCAGTGATGAGAGGTAAGGCCTGAACCTCACTCTCCTTCACCTCTGTTTCAGACTGTTTCAACTAGGTCTGTCTTTTACTAACACCTGCCATGATATGAGAGGTGTGGTTTATCCACTGAATACTATTCAAGAAGGTCCTGTGCTCCTTTCTGACAACTTTACCTAAAATACATCCAGAATAGCAATGATGATAAATCCAACTGTTGGCTTAACCCTAGATTTCTGGGGGCAAATCTAGTGCCTCCTGGAAGTTTGCATTTCCTATGCAGAACATAAAGGATTTTATGGACTTTAAATGGGATTTTCAAAGTGGATTTGTTTCTCAATAGTTCTGATGGAATTGGTTTGTAGGGTGGATCTCATTTTTAATATTTTGGGGGTTAGACTGCACCTTTTCTCTCAAGCCTTTTTTCTGAGTGTTCAGCAAACACGGTATCCAACTAGTGGTGCAAGACACCCTTTGCAAGCACACACGTGGACCTAAACTGCTGTTTCACTGCTGATTTTCATCAGCCATAGTGGTGTGATGACAGAGCTCTTTAAATGTCTCATTACAGGTCTAGGTATAGGCATCTAGAGAGTTGGTAGGAAACTTTGAGATAATATATTGATGTGTGTACCTTGAGCAAGCACAGATACATGATGATTTGTCTGATGTAATGGACATGGTAGATGGTTTGTCTAACATAGCTGAGTTATAAAGAACATATAGATGGAAACATCATTCCTTTCATATGATTCTTTTTCTATATATAGTCAGATAAATATGTAATAAAATACCCACCCTTGAAAATGTTGTGTTTTGTTTGTTGGCTTTGTTGTTTTGGGTTTTTTTTTTTCCTCATCATGTTACACTTCATCTCTTTATATGGCTAATTCTTCTAGAAGGAATCTCCCCCCATATATTTTACAGGCCACTTGATGCAGATTTACTATGTCAGATATATAACAGCATGAAAAAAAATTGGTATCTTTTAACTGTTTCCTTTGAGATCTGTTTCAGATTCTTCTTGTGCAGCTGATTACAATCAGATCATTATTTCTTTATATTCTGAATGGTGGTAGATCTATACTGGAGTGGTCTCCATGCCAGTTTTCTGTCTGCTGAGCTCAGCTAACTTTTGTGAAGTGTCTATCAAGCAATTTACCAAAGAACAGACCACTCAATATATATGAGGTTATTTAAGATCTTTGATGCCAAATCAGAACAAGTAGTTCGAAACTGTTTCTATGATACTACCTTCTAAGCTCCTAGCTTCTTGTTAGCAGTGGTTTCAATTAATCTGCAGTTATCCATTAACATGTCATATGTCTCCAATTAAATATAAGCTTGGTTTTCTTTTTTTAAGGACTGTAAGTTCATTGTCCCATCAGTATAGTTGGTACAATGTGGATTATGGTATGTGAACAGGGGTTGACATAGGCTAGGCTGACAGAATTTGCTCTTGAATTCAGTGTAGTTAGATCAGGATTTTCCTCAGACTTCTCATGCACAGCTAAAATCAGACGTGGTACTGGTTCTTGGCATAGTTGGGGACAGGAGAGATGGTAATCCTGGGTTCTGCTGTCCCTTTGGTCTCTACTCCATGGTACTGGTGCAAGCTAAAACACTTAGGTACTGCTCCTTTGCTATTCTATACTCCCACTGTTACAGATATAACATCCCACTTCATCACAGGAGTAATGGGACATTTCATCTGATATCTGGAGTATAAAGTAGTACCTGTGAAAATATAGCAATCATCTGAATATATTTGTGCAGATGGCTACACACCTCTAGGTGCTGTTACTTTGGATTATTTTGCAGCAAGAATGTGCTTTCAGTTATTTCAGATTTTTTATTTGAGTCTTCTTTAAAGGCTTGTAATTTGCTCTTAACATGTAGTGAAAAATCTAATTTTTTTCATGTCTCTGTTGCATCTACAGCTGAAATATCTGCAGGCTTCATGTGGCTTATTGGTAAAATTTTTCAAGTGTATTGCTTTGGCTTTAGATAGGTTTACTGAGACTTTCTGTTAATGGTTTTCAGGTACTTTGAGGGGGAACAGATGTATTAGAGAGTCATCCTTTTTCACAGAAGTGCAGAGAGATTTAATTATTAGTGTAATTACAGCACTGTATTTCCTCCTTCTGCAGAACACCACTGAATAAAGGAAACAACTCTGTTAGTTTGCTGACATCAACACTTATTCTTTCATCTTTGTTGCTCTAGAACAACAACAGTGTTTTTGCAAAAATCTGTTTGTTGAAGTTTAATCTAATACCTGTTACTGACCAATGATAAATATTTGGACAGATCAGTTTCTAGAGATATGTACATCACTATTTGAAAACTTACTCAACTGGTCAATTCCACTATACACTAAAAGATTCAGGAACAAAAATCTTGCTTCTAATCATATCTGGGTGTTGTCCTAGTTTGGGCTTATTTGTGGAGTATCATTGCAGGCATCATAATCTTTGTTCTAAACTTCTGTGATCAGTAGTTCATACCTTAGTTGCTCTGCCTTTAGGTCCTCATGGGAAAGCATCAATCAATTTTGTCCAGTAGTTACCTGGATCACCCCCAAAATATCCCTGCCACCAAACTCATCTTCCTTCTTTCCTGTAATTTTTACAACTCAGTATTACAGCTTAGTTGTCATTCTTTAGTGTAGTCAAGATCTTTGAGCTTTATACTTAGCACACTGTTATGTACAATAAGAAATATGCTTAGTTTATATTCAACTCTTAGAACAGTGGCAGAGAAACAGAGAATTATGGTATGAGTTACTGTCTCCTTCCTAGGATCTTCCTTCAGTAAAAAGACAACAAATGGATCTGAACATATGATTTTTTGACACAAGTTCCTGAACAGAATCTTCATGGTATCCATATACATTTTATGTGTCTTCATATGAGAAACATTGTTATAGGAAGTCCAAATATATAGTCCATGCACATAATGTCCATTTGGGCAGGCATGGTTAGGAATATCAACTTCATATACTCTGCTGCACAGCACCTGATTCTTGGTTGAGAGTGACCTTTCCTGCTGACAGGAGGTCTTTAGTTAACACGTGTTGGCCTCAAGGTGGAAGTGTTGACTGGACCACAACACATGGCTTTCTGTGCCTTAAGTGACATTTGTGAAATGAAGAATCATGCTGTACAATCACTGGAATTTGAAATCTGGTTAACTGGAAGCCCTACAGTATTTTCAGGTCCTTGGATGGCAGCTATTGCAGTTACATAAATGCAAAATATTATTGGAATAGGTAGTAGGTGTCCTTCCTTCCTTAGGAATTGGCCCACTTAAAACCTCAGTTCCTGTTCCTTACCAAAAGTTCTTTTTAATCTTGTTTTTTTAAGCTATGACTCAGTTCCCCTGCCATCTCCACTTCTAGGTTAGATCCAAGGTTGTCTGTTTCTTTCCCTAGATGGTCTGAAGCACTGGATATGAGGTATTCTTGTTTACAGTATGCTAAAGCAGAATATTTCTGAGATGTTTACAGGTACTTCCTGCCCCAGAGGAAGAATATAGGATTTCCATCCTCTTCAGCAGCAGTGCTTTGGCCTTGCTGGAGCCAAGGAACTCAAGCTGTGTGATCTCTCCCTTCCTGTTTCTTTTGCTTGACGCAACGTAGTAGGGTTGTTTGATGTCTAGAGTGAAGGATACAGAAACTCCAGCTTGCTAATTTCATCAGTTATTTCCTTTATTATGTTCCTTACTAGGAAGCTGTGAGAATTCACTTTTTTTTTCTTTTGCAAGTTAACTTAGGTCCAAGATACCTTTCAAATACTTAGTAGCTTTTTCTATTTTATATTAAGAAAGCCAGATTACCCCCTGAAGGCCCTCTTTTTTCACTTTATGCTTTTATATCAGTTTGGAACAACTAAACATTTTCAAACTCTTTTGCTTCTTTTCATCCAGGAGGGCCTTTCCTTAAACACTTTCACAGGTGAGTGCTAGGTGGAAGTGGCACCTGAAAAATACTTAAACGTTCTGCTTGGAATTTCACTTCATATATTTATTTCCTGCTTAACTAACTGCCTTGCAGGAGAAGAGTTCTGTCTCCGTAATTTCTAGGAGTTTCTTTCAGCTCTCCTCAGACTCTAAATTTTTCTGTCTCCATCTACCATTACTGTATAGTGCTCTGGGCCCCTGTTCACTGTGTAGTTCCCCATACTGGTGAATATTGCATTTGACTGATCTTGCTCCACCCGTCAAATTTTTCATCTCAACCGAAGAGCCCATAGGTGCAAGAGGCAGGATGTGACTTTCAAAGTACTGAGACCGTGTCAATGTTCCATTCTCATGGCAAATATTTTATCACTGCTGTCATCATTTGCCATCTGTGGCCATAGTCATCTTTGTGACAACACAACATCATTCCTTCCTTAAATGGAAGGTTTTAAAACACCAGGTTAAGAATAAGCAACAAGGTAGATGCTTGAAACTGAAGTAACAATGTATTCATTGGCTTACAAATTTCTAATCCCATCCTGTGACAACGAATGGATCAGTCTTATGAAGTCCAAACCCGTTTACTTCCTGATGTTTGACATTCTCGTATGTGTAACAAAAAGACCAATTCATAGCTCCATAAATATCTCCATCTTCTTCCCCTTGGAGCCACAGTGCTCCTGCCTGCAGGAATAATATTTCTCCGGGAAGTCTCCTTAAATCTAGGGGATACAAAATCGATTACTACATCAGCAAAACCTCAACTCATGTGCTTGCATCAATATCTATATTAGCTTTATGAATGGGATGCTTAGACTAGCATTGCCAATATAAATATTGCATATTCATAAATTATGACTGCGGTATAGAAACAGTGTTTATAACACAACCATATGGAAGAGGGATTGGCTTGTTGCACCCCTCCAACATGACATTTGCATGTCATGTGAGCTGCTTTTATGGCAAGAATAATATAACAGCCAACTTGTTTTTCTCACCGACTGTCTCAGCAGTATCTTACTGTATGGTAAGTTTGGGTCAAGCCTTTAGATAATGTTCCCATTACACTTGAGGAGTCTAAACAGGGTCCTGAAACATTTTGTGCCTCATGTTTTCTGATTGTTTTTTCTTATCTCAAGTATAAAATAAATTGGTTTGACGTTTCCAGAAAGTCTTTTTAAAGCCAGACAGAAAAATAATAGAGAGTGTTTGATCCTGTTTCTTGGACAGAGATCTACTGCATGAGCTTGAATACTTATATGGGTGTGATTTTGGTCCAGATTCTTTTGGCAATAATACTGAAATCATGTGGATTGTTCTACTTAGAGTATTCTAAATGACGCATCCTTTCCTTCAAATCTGAGTGCCTCGTAATTTTTTCTTTTTTAACCTTTTACCCAGGCTAGTTCATGTTCCCTCTTGATCCTAAAGGAGAGATTTTGAGCATATTTTGCATGCTACTAGGAAGAAATGAATAGTGCTGTAGAGTCCATATTGTAAGTTGCTTAATCCACTTTCAGATTCCATTTCCATCAAGTTCCTTAATTGCTTACATGGTGTTTGTATAAAGGTGTTAGGATGAGAGAGTCTGGATAACTTAGAGTGAAGAGCTAATTTGGAAGGTATTGAACCTTTTTTGACTGAACCTTGCATCAGGCCTGCTACTACAGTCCTACTTCCCTGTCTGATGAATGCAAAGCACCCTTGATAAGCACAGATTTAGGTCCTAAGATTTTGCTGCTGTGGCAGAAAGGTCTCATTGCAAAATCTTGTCAGTGCTTTGCTTGGTAGAGTTCACTTAAGTGCTGTTGCAAAATTCAGCTGAACCATGATGTTCTGTCAGACTTATCTTTGGCACATGTTCCATTTTGGAAACTTAAGGGGGAAAACAACATTGACAGAGTGCAAGCCCTGGCACGGACTATGCAGAATAAAAGGTGGAGGATTCAAAGGAAATCCCTACTGAGGGCTTTCCAAGACGAAAGGAAAAGGAAGACTCATTTCAGAGTCTAAGGCAAACTACAGGATCCTTTTTGGATCTTTGAGGAGTATGGACAGGATGTCTCAGTACAGCATGGTGTCTTGTAGAAATATAAATACAATGGGAGAGACTTGAACACTCCCCAGTCTGTTAGGTTGGTGCAACAGGCCTGTATGCAAGATGATTAATAATTGCCATGTCAATAGTGTGTTGTCGTAACTTCGGTGAAGAGCCACAGCCATGATATAATATTAAATGTTAGCAAAAAATGTTGACTTTTATGACTCTCTTCATTATCACCAGCTGGGATATGTTTTGGCTCATTGATATGTAATGACAGACCACAAAGAGATGGTCCACGCACAGAAGATAATGTCTACTAAAGGACAGACAGATGGAGGCAGTAGAGATAGCCTATGTGCAGAGGAGCCTTGGGAAATAATGAGACAGAACAGGTTTCTTCTGTAATAGGTAAATTCTGTTCTGAAGTACCAAATATCCGCAGTAGCATTTGGTTGATACAGTATCAACAAAGAGTATAATCTCTCTTACATGATAGATATTTTCACACTCTTTGTGGCCAGGCCAGAGAACATTTCAGGATAGCTTCTTTGGGAAGATTTCCTTACTGCATCGTTGACCACAAAAATCAGCTCTCCATCACTAATTAGAAAATACCTCATAAACATAATCAGTTCTTCAATTAAAACTGGAGAGTTCTTATATTGTTGTTCCTGAAAAGTGGGTAAGCTCTTGGTAATGTAATTCTCCATCTGTTTCTTACATGCAAATGCAGTGGTTTCAAAATCTATGACATGCTGGACCTGCTTTGCATTCTGCTCACGAATACCTGAGTAATGCCATAAAAATGATGTGGAAAAAAATAAGCTGCTTTTCATGCTGATGCGGAATAATGCACTGTAAGTCAAAGCATTTGGATAGATTCTGAGGTCAGAAAGGACCATTATGGTCATGGTGCCAGATCTACACGACATAACATTTCACCTAGTGATTTCCATATGGAGTCTAAGCATTAGGAAATATTTATTTAAAGGAAAATCCACTCTAGTTTTCAAATATACCAACACAGTTCCTCAAAAAGATCTCTTGAGTATGTTTTTTTCAAAAAGTGCAAAGTGAGGGCTGAAGTGAATTTTAGTATTATCAGATTTCTTAATAACTCATTGTTAGATGCAATTTATGCTACATAATAAGATGGTGACATAAAAACCAGGACAGAGAAAGGAAGTATTATGTATCTATATCACAGCCACTTGAAGTAAGAATGAAGAGTGACTGGGAGCAATTGGCACCCTATTTGTTGAGGTAAAAATGACTCTGAACCGAGAGAGGTAACAGGGCAGTTGACATATGGTTAAAAATTCCAAGAGATGCAATCCTTTCTTAAGTAACCTAATAAGGATTCAGCTGTGGGTATATTTTTGCCAAAAGTCCTCAGGAGATTGGAGTCTTCAATATTATGTCAAATTATTTTTGGTTGGCTCATATTTTGAAGGCATAATACTAAATAACATAAATGACTGAGATCTTTTTGGTTACTGGGGATTGTCAAGCCCATAGATTTACTATCTCCTGACCATATCTGAGGATGGCATTTTCAATGACACGTACAAAGACTAGCTCTGGTTAGACAAATGTTCACAGTTGCCATACTTTCCCGTTGTGAACTGTACCACCACGCTGCCTTCAGAGGATCCACTTTCTGCCTATGAATGTACGAGTCTCATATTGAATGAAGTGGACACTACATCCCCAAAACCATGGAAAGAGTTTGGCTCTGAATGTTGTCTGTATTTTATCAGCTACCGTTTGACATTTGGCCATTTCCGGCATAGGATGAGGCGTTCAGTTCCTTCTCACTGCACAACAAAGCATATTAGGAGGAAGGCGGAAGCAGACAGGCAGTAATCCACTCATGAGTGTCTTCCAGCTGACGGGTAACTTTAGCTTAACTGTTTGTCTCATGTTTTCTTTTGGGTGAATCAGCAGAGGAAACAGAGGAGAGAAAATGTGCATCAGAAGAAATAACACAATGAGACTGTCTAATAATTGTCTTTGCTTACGAAAAATGCTGCCCGATTTAGGATGTCTAGGTTGGGGAAACAGGACAACAAACACTCTCTTCTGTCCAGTGACAATGTTATCAGGAGGTGATTGTCAATTATGATTTCTCAAGACATTTGGATTCTATGACTTGTAGTTGCATGGACAAAATTCCCAGTCCTTTAGAAGTCACTAGCAGCTGTGTCCTGAGCTAGGGCTCTTATCAGAAAGAGTTAACTGTATTGGAGTTCTGAGTCTTGAGTTTTACACTGCCTTGTGGGATTTCTGTGATTTCATTGCTTGATAATCTCTACTGAGCAGTGATATACACAAGTTCAGTTGCAGTATGTTGTAGATTTCCAGATTTTAGTTTAATATATGTGAAAGTACTTCTCTAAATACTTTATCTGAAAGTTTTAAAGCAAAATGCACCCACCTTCTTCTGACTCTTGGGTCAGCCAACACAGCAGGACAATTTGGCGCTCCTGAAAAAGGGCTGTGAGCCTGAGTGGAGTAATTGCCTGCTTCTCTTTGGCAAACTAATCAAATTGCAGGTTATGGCTCTGAATTCTGGTCACTTATTTCCCATCTTTGCACATCTTGGGCAAAAGCAGGGTCTGGCCTTTGCCAAGGGTATCACTGAAGAACAGAACTTCTAAGAGAGATATCGCGAGACTCCAACATGCCAGTGATTATCTTAGTGTGCAATGATTGGGAGAGATTTTTTTGACTGTTTTAATTCAGCCATACAAGATCGGTCAGTGTGAAGGATGATGCTGAATGAGGGAATCTAGCAGGAAATTTACAGCTTTGCTCTGGCTGAGCAAATTGTCGCTCTTCTGCAATGGACAACATGGTCCTTTCTTTGGGGACAGCTGTGAACCTTATTAAGCTATCCATCATTGTAATAGTTTCTGGTGGAGTCCCACAGGCTGTGTAAGTTGCTTAAATATATGTTGTGTAATTACAAAGTGTGTTAAGACAGAAAGGAATAAGAATTGTTTACTCCCCTCCCCATTTTAAATGTTGTGATGCCTTTTTGAATTTCCTAGGAAGGTGGGGTTTTTTTCTTCCTTCTTTGCTTAGGAAGTTTTGCTACATCCTAGTGCAGATTTTGGTGTCTAGATGTCTTTTTATTAATAAAGAGGCTTCCCCCTTTTAGGCTTCCTGGGAACTGCAGGACATTTTCTCATGAATTTTAGTGTCATGACATTTGACAACATAAAAATATCTTTTTTTTTTTAAGTCATTTGTTCCTTGGCTTCACCCATGATGGCTGGTTGCCATATTTGTTTATTGGCCTGAAAAGCTGATTCAAGGATATGACAAGATCATAGAAATCCCCTTTCTGTCAGGCAGCTTCTGGGAAAATTTTTTTGAGTGAATGTCCTCAGGATAATTTAAGAGAGGCATTCTTTCAGAAATCCACCCTTTTAGATGAAAGTCACCCCTGGTCTTTTCTTGGTAAATAAAAGTGATAATCCCCTAGTACCTCCCATCTTCATTGTAAATACTCTAAATATGTCTTTCCTAGAGCTGGTTTAACCCTGGTATGCATTTATACTCTTCTTCCTCCTTTTACAGAACTGTAAAAGGCAAATTCAAGCAAACACAAGGGTTTTCCCAAACAGCATTGTGCCAAGATATTTAGGCCCTAATTCCCCCCACATTATGCAATTGTTAATTGGGAAAGATTAGTGGCAGACAGCTTGCTATCAGAGATTCAATCCCCACTTCTCGTAGCAGCATTGTTTGAGATGGTTCATGGACTCTCCATTTTCAATATTTGGCAGTTCCCAAGCAGTTTCTGGGTTGGGAAGAACTATAGCTGATTATCAACCTCAAGGGTTTAAGCAAATATGCCTGCAACATCTATTTGTGGAAAAGAAACCCAACCCTTTTTGCATTCTAACAGCACCAAGTCCTGGGAACAAGTACAGATTTACGAGATCTATACCAGCACATCTCCTTGCATCACAGACACAGGATGCTTCTACAGTTTGTGTTAGGCAGAAATGCTAAATCTATGACATTTGTGTACTATTGTTACCAAATTCCTAGTACAGACTGCTGTAGCTGTTTGGGTGGAAGAATCAAGATGATAATCTGAAGGAAAGAAAAGTCCTTATTGTCAAGCTGCAGAGAGGATTAGCAGGTTATGCTGGTACTGCAGATGTTGAGGAAAAGGAAACAGAATGAGTCTGATAAAACAGACTTTTCTAATGAGGTAGATTTGATGGGTGAGTTTTCGATCTAGACTAATGGAAAAATGAAGCCTGGTTATTCTGCAACCAGGTGAACCTCCCATAGAATATAGACTCTGCCAAGATCAGATCCTGGCTCGAAGTTTCCATCTATGACTTAATATTATCTTCAGCTTTGCAGAGGTGGCATAAACCAGTAAAGTATTTGAAGAATAGAGAATACATCATAAAATAATAAAGCTTCCAGAAATTATGGTATTTGGAGAGTACATTTTGAGATAAATTCTCTCCCAGATTTACGCCAGGTCTTCAGGTTTACTTGTCTATCAGCAATAAGTCTCACATCCTCTCCTGTGACTATTCTTTCGATGTTTTCAGAGTCTTTGTGATATTACCACAGTAACTGGCACATAACATTGTGAAACAAACCCATACCAGCTTTTGCACACACCTACAGCCCATGTTCTTACTGAAGGAATCAGTTTCAGTCCATTCATAGAAGAGTGGAATTTGGCTCCTTAGGGCTCCTTAATGTGACTGCAGTTGGAATTTATTCTTATTTTACTTTCCCTTTATTTTGCCAGTGGTGTAAAATATAAATGGGAATTGGGTCTGTGGTAATCAACTGAGTTAGAAACACAGTCATTATTTTTCTTAATTGTAGTCATATATTTCTGTCTTAATGCAAAAGGAAGTCTTTGAGAGATGGTTAACTTCTGTTTTAACTAGTTGCCTCTAAGTTTCGAATAACCAAGTGGAATCGAATAATTAAAAAATAATTAAAAATAATAAAAATCTTTCCATGTCTTGCTAAGTGAAAAGAAAGGGAAAAGCAAGGAGTGGTGGCCTGAGGGATCAGGCTTCAAAAGCCATTTCTGATACGTGACACAGTCTTTCCTAAGCGTATTTAGCTCTGCTGCTGCTAATAGCATCAAAATTGTTGAAATAGGTTTAAGGGCATAATTTGTTGCTACAGAAGTAACAGTACACAAGTAATTAAAACACAAAACTTTCTTAGGGGAGTGGAAAACATTGCAAGATACAGATGTAAGTCATTCTTCTTAAGTGCAATAGTCCGTGTTTAAAACAGAATTTTCACTTAAAAATTCATGAATCTTCTCTAATAAAATGAGTGAGCTTTGGTATTGATAATCTAATCTATTCCTTAAGCTTTACTGATTGAAACCAAATGAAAACCAGGCAAAAAATTCTTCACTATAAGTAAGTCCATCTGGAGCTGGGAGGTAACAAGAATAGTCTACTTAGCAGGGGGGAAAAGTGGAAGGCCAGCCAGGACATCAACAGGTAGATCATGTCTCCACATCAAATTTTGAGTCATCAAACCCCTTTTCTATCCTAGGGAGAAGAGTGGACAACAATATCACCACTTGCTGTTCTTTGAAAATATGTCCATAAGCTCCAGGGGCTGATACAGGGTTTAACATGGACCTGTTGTATGATGGTGAATAGGAGGAGAGATCTATACACATCAGCATCAACCTACTTCCACCTCATTATTTTCCCAGAATGGTTATTTCTGTCCAAGCAATTATTTGTGATCTTTTGGCTGAAATGTGGGCACACATAGGGTTTTTTTCTCCCAATATTATGTTACATTTTCAGGATACTCCTTATAACCATGGTCTGGAATTTGTCATCAATTTCAATAAGTACAGGATAAAATTGCAGAAAATTGGTATTTTTTTTTTATATTGACCTTGATCTTGTTTTCTCTCTCAGTTACTCTTGATTGCCTGTTGGTTGTCTTTCATTATTCGTGTTGAAATGACAGAAGAGGGAACAGCTATTAACATTAGTACACGAAGTAAGAGTCAGGTTGCAGAGGATGGAGGATGTAGTATGGAGGCAATAGCGTTGAAAAACAGCAAGCTGAAAAAACAAATTACTTTGATACAGAGGGTAAGAAATTTGTGGTTCTTGTTCCTGTTATATTTCTGAAGCCTAAGATTTAGTAGGATTCCATTTCTAAGGCTAATGAGAGTGTTCACAATTAAAAGAGCAGGGATGAAAGAAAATCATGTTTATAAAGGCAGAGTATAAGCCAAATGGCTTTTGGGGCAGCATAAGGAGGAATCTGTCTCCCTCTCAAAATTTTTTTTTTAATGTTTGTCTCCTCTGGAATATTTTGCACTTTCCTCTGAAGTGTTTGTATTAGTTATGATGTGATCATGCCTAATAGATCGCTGGTCCAGTCTGGGTTCCTGTAATTGTGTATTTATGTGAACCACTATTTAGAGTTTGGTTTCAGTTTAAATGATTTGGGACAAAGCTGTTATTTTGGGTTTAAAGATTATGAATAAATTAATTTGCTCTGTCTGCTTAACTTAATCTATTGCAGTGCCTGTAACTAGGCTGTTTGGAAAGCAGAGAAATGGCAATACCCATACTGTTACCTACCCTCCTGCACAGGAGCAGTGTTTAGATTAATAACTTAATACCAGACAGACCAATTTATTGAGGGAAGGGGAGGATTCTGGTTCTCTCTCTAGCACAGAGTTTATTTTACCGTATGCAGAGTCTACATCCATCCAGGAAACAATTGTGGAACCTGGAACTGTCCTAAGCAAACCAGGAGATCTGGTCATATTAAACTCTAATACTGAAATTTTCCACTGTAACTTAATTCCACTTTGGCTTGCCAAAAGTTTCAATCATTGTTTGATTGTTTTCATGTATTTATTCTGCAGTGCTCTTGACCATAATAAAGAGTAATTTAAAAATATATGAATGTGAAAGAGCAGAGGATTATAAACCGAGGCAATATTTGTTCAAAAATTGCATAATATGTCCAGGGATTTCAAGCCATTTTACAGCCATTAGTGAGCTCTGCCTGACAAGGAATTGATAGGGTGGGAAATTATTATTGTGAAGAACTACTGCAGTGGTTAGCTGCAGTGTGAAAATAAATGCCCCTTTATTTTGTAGTAAAGGCAGAGAAATAAACTAAACTTATTACACATGCAGGATAATTTTTAAAATCCCTCTGCTTGTAGCCTGTGTGAGGTCAAAATCAGGTTTTCCATCTGCTAGTGCTTGGTCAAAGAAGTACAGGGAGTTAATTTAGCTCAAAGATGTCTGGGTAAATCTCTAGGAAGGAAGTTTGCAGACAGGAAGGAGGGGTGTGGATGGGAAAGGCTTGCCCCGTGCTGGGCTGCATTGAATGCAGTCTCAAATCACAGCACATGGATAAGAAAGAATTTCAAAATTAATGTACAGTCTTGAGAATTAAATTCTCTATCAAGCGACCTTAAAATCTGGCAGTTGTTCTGGAGCTGATAAGGAGGGGACCCGCTGAAACATTCCCATGGAACACTCTCATCCCTGGCTGGCATTACAGTGAGTTACAGAGCATGAATCAGAATCTAATTCTGTCAACCAGTGATAGGGCCTGGGAGGCACTGGCCTGTGCATTAACTGAACAATATGCTCTGTTGAGTTATGGGAATCGTAGAGTTCCTTTTCTTTCTGGTTGGGGATTTTTTTTGGTTGTTTTTTTTTTTTTTTGTGCCTTTTAGCCTGGTTTTCCCACACTGCCTCCTGTTCTTTTCATTCCAAAGCATGCAGTGCATAAATACATATGTGCATTAGCTCATGTGTATAGTATATCAAAGTGCATTTTAAAATGACTTAGCATAACAGTGTTATCATACAAAGTAGAAGCAGCCCAATACCACATAACATATTGACTGTGTTTTTGACAATTGGGCTCCAAGTATAACAAAATCATATGTCTTGTTTTATGGGTGAGCAAATGTTAAGAAGCTCAACTTGCCAAAAGGGCAAGTTAAAATTGAATCTCCTTCCTCCTCCCCCTTGCCCTTAATTTTTCAATCTACTCAGGTTCAGTGTCATCATGCAAGCCACCCTTTTATCATGGGTGACAAAGTAAACAGCAGTGCAGTGACAGTGAATAAAAATGCTCTGGGAGAAATAATTTGGTTTACTTGAACTTCACAGAAACTAAACTGTATGAAATTGAAAATGTTCAATTTACTCTGCCTGAAGCCAAATGCCAGAGACATGTTAAAACATCTGTTTGCGTTTATAACGTGATTGACTTTGCCAATGATAAAATGGATTTTAATATGATAATTTGAGTGCCCAAAGAGGTGATATTAAGTAGTTTGCTATTTTTGCCCCAGGTCGTTAATCATTTGAGTCCTAATCCGAAGCTCCCAAGTCAAAAGGTATCTTCTTGCTGTCAAGCTGTGGGTGAGGTACATTTCTTCCTGGGGGCTATATAAATGTGCTTGAACACATTGTTGTTAACACAGCAGTTCTGCTGGGTAAGGATTCATGCTAAACAATTTCTGGTGAGGTTTCAACACTATTGACTTACTCTGTTTTAAATGAATCAAAATATACAAAATAGAAGCCACAGTGTGTTATCTTACTTCATATGAAAATACTAAATTGGGGAAAAGGTAAATGAAACTTTATTTTAGCTTGTTGCAAAGTTGGATGAGGCTTAGTAATTAAGTTAAAAATACAAATAAATTTGTGTTGACATCAAATCTGTGCTCACACATTGGAACCTACTTTTCAAAAATTACTGTACTACTGCTACCAATAATTATTATCTTAAATTCTCCAAATGTACAAGGACTTAATCAGAGTGTATATATATACAAAGCCATATAAATAGCTTCTACTTTTAAAATTTCCTGATTGCCCTATAACAGCAATTAATAGAGCCTCAGATCACTGTGCAATGTAACCATCTTTCATCTGAAAACTCATTGGGACAGAGATAATACTATCCACATTTTCACATGTTAGAACAGGTACAGTTTTGTGTTCCTTCACAGATCTCTAGAAGTGGTCAGCCTGTGCTGCAGGCAGCTATTCTTTCTTAGTTTCGCTAGTCTCGGGACTGCTAGCAAAATCTCCGAAGGCTGTCCTATTCATATGTATTTTGAGGTGAGATGGCTTTGCAGCCGGGATTGCTAGTTTGGATTTTTCTTCTACCTAGCTACACATGTTAACAAAATTTATGGGAACAATGCCTATCTTGGCTTTGTATCAAACAAAGTTAAATAAGAGAAACAGGTCCAAAACTTGGGAGACAGAAAGCTCATAGTCAATTATGTAAGCGCCTTTCCATAAGAAGCCAGGCTGAAAATCCCATTATAAAGGCCTTCCTCCAAATATGCTTGCTTCAGCCTGTTCTCCTCTTCTGGGTGAAAGATGATGTAGGAATTATTTCACATCTCATGCCTAGCTCTGAAGGCAATTTGGATTAACAGTGAATCATGCTGCAAGGGAAACATATGGCCTAGTGTTAGGTTCTTGAGACAGGGTTTTGGATAGCAGTATTTTGTACAGATACTGTTCTGTAAAAGTAACCTAACACCTAAATGCTGCACCAATAGTAATAATAAAATTTCAGGCCAGAGTGAGGGCACCAAGCTGATTTTGTGGAAGGAAAGCTTTTCATACAAGTTCAGTAGGTAGTTTCTTAATCATTTCTCTCTACTCAAGATTTAGCCTGGTCTGATGGTCTCCAGTTAGCAGACCTCCAACAAGTTTCCCAATGCTGAAAGGAATGTTTGAGTGTGAGAATGTGTGATGCTACAAACTCAGAGAAGGCCTGAAAAAGTAAAGTGCCACAGGTATTTTTTGTATTTTATTTGATAGCAGTGTGTCTGCATAGAATGTGGGATTAATGAATACCTTCAGTTTATAGCAATAGCCTGTATCTATTGTTCAAAGGTGACAGTATTCAAAGATGCATAGGTTTGAATGCCAGAATGGGGACAGTTGTGACTATTCTGATCTCAATGCTGAGTGCAGTGCAAAGATTGAATTTGTGATGATTTAGGATGAGGTTGTAACTTCAATTTGAGCTAAAATGTCAGCTTGAGAAATGTATCCAACCTTCTGGTAAAGACTTAAAGTAACTGGAGAATCTTTAGGCAATCTCTACGCTGTGCATCAGTTTTATTTTCCTTTCATGTTCTTCTGTTGTTTAGGACCGGGTAAAGTTATATAGTTGATGCTGTTGACTAACAGTTTTGATGATTTTGTTTGCTACTAAATCCATTAGCATATAGTATTCAATTTTTTCCGCTCTTTTTGGATCATTCACCAACAGAATTCATATTAATGTGAATTTCAGGCATAAGTATTTCTTGAAGAGTTTGGAGAATGTAATTTTGATGAATGGATTATTTGCAACCTATGCATTTTGATTTTTAATGTATAATGTCAGCAGGCTAAAGCCCTCTATTTTATTAATGCTTTCTGAATAATGTCCCATTACTATAAAATGAAATTAAAAAAATGAATAATACTCTGAAAAGAAAAATGAGTACCTAAGTAGTTTAGGATGATTCATTTATTTGTGAGGCACATAGGCACAAATAACAGGATGATTATAAAATAAGGTAATGTAAACCCAAATGAAATCAAGATGAGTCTCTCCACAGACTTCAGGTAACTGAATCAGTTCTCTAATAAAAATACATAATAATGAATGATGTGACATTAAAAAATCTGGTCAAGTCAGGGTCCCAAATAATATGTTTGCATATCAGTGTGTGTTGTGTAACTACCTCTACCAACCAGTGTCTGTGGCCACTTTTAAAACAGAAAGCTGGAGTTCATGTGACACCATGACTGCAGCCCATCTTCCAGGCCCTTCATGTGGACAAGCTTTTCTTCTAGCTGGAGGCTGTCAGCAAGGCCCTTTGTCCTACTTTAGCAGAATCTATGCCAAACACTTTCTGTTTTGAATATGAGCTGATCTTTACACGACCTGAGCTGGGCAAGCCCCATACAAGCTCTGTAGCAAAAACCATGGAAATCAGATTTTGATCAGACTGAAACTTTAAAGGGGAACGATCTGGACATAAATCGTTCTCATTTTTCTCCCTCCTCCCCTTTTTTTAACATGAAGCATCCCTTCTTTTTTCCCCACATATTTTCACGGGGAAATATCTCAGTAAGAAATTACAGGATTTTTGCCAGCATACAAGGATCTTGCAATGTGATGTTTTTCATCTGGCATGTCTTTGTTACTTTCATTGTGGGCTGTTCTACTGAATAGAAGGCAGACATTACTCAGAATGAGAGTGGAGACTGTCTGTTTTTGAGTACCAAAGCTTTATTTAAAATGCATGCTTCACCAGAGAAGCTCACATGTGCCTCTCTTTTTTCTGCAACTTCAGCCCTTCAGATGTGTGTTACAAGGTTGTAATATTGCACAGAACTTTTTCCTTCCAACAGGCACTAACATTACATGGTTTTTACAAAGTCCACCATGAACAGGTGAAAGAGTAGAGGGACACACAACTGAACCAACTTACCTGCTGCTGTTATAGCACATAAAATGTAAGTTTCTGCCAAATGTTTGTCAGAACAACAGGTACACTGTTTTTCTTTCTTTTTTTTTTCTTCAGCATTTCTTGTTTCAGTAGAAAAGATATAAATGGAAAAATTGTAACTAAATAAATCTTGAAACTTTTTCATAGCAATTCCACACCTGTTGACCTGGAGGGGGTTTGGCCTTAGCTGCATAGTTGTGTTAGCAGGGACCTTGCTTACACTGAGGAGTTGGAGTGCTAAGGTGCATCAGGATACACGTGACGATGGGATATCTAAGATGGTTGTCTCAGTCTTGTCATCTCTTGTCACCAGGGTCCATTCTGACCTTGGCCATGAAGATGTGCCATTCAGAAAAATTAATGGCCTCATAAAAGAGAACGAGAGTGTGTTACAGGGAGAAATGGAACCTTGGTGCTGATTCCACTGTTTTCTGGAGTCCTTGCTGGGACAGTCTGGCAATAAAAAATAGCCTAAAAGTGGAGAGAATGTGCCTGTATTGTTAAAGTTAAAAAGAAAATATATGGATATAACTGTTATCAATCTCACTTTCATTTCTCTGTCTCTTTCCATTAAAATTATTTGATGCAATTTTAAAATAGACCCAAAGGACTGTTACCACTGGAAACTGTTTAAATTGTATTTGTGCATGCTGAGCTTTGCTCATGTTTCTTATGAAAGAGTTCCTTTGCATCCGATATTTGCTTGTAGCTGGAATAAATGCAACTCATAGGAGATAGCATCATAGAAAAAAAATAAATTAAAATAAAATTGGCAGTTGTCAGAGTTAGCATCAAGCCAAACGCATGAAGTTGAAGCTCTGACCTTTACCCAAGACTGGGTGCAGCACACACACAGGGCAATGTGCGACCCCAGCTGCTGTACACTTGTGCTTCACAGCCAATCTAGAATCTCAATATTGCATTAACAACAGTGACTATGGTGTGAATAATAATGATAGTCACACTGGATTTTGTATTCAGTGCTTTGGCTTTTTCCATGAGAGCACCAAGCAATGCAGTGGATGATATTCTTTAAGTATGTACTTTTTTTCTTACGTGCTCTATTGTGGGACCATGGGTTTATTTTACTCAGGTCACTGAATCGTGTCCTATTTTCAGTGAATCAACTGATGTCTGTATGAAGTCCTAGCTGGTAAAAGCCATTGATTTAGTTTTTATTCAAAACTCTGAAGTTTACAAAAAAAATCCCTTTCTCCTTGTGGCCTGTTTGTGCACTGTCAAATCCTGCAATCTTTTATTAAGGTGCTAGCTACCATGGGTTTCCTGTCATAACAGTGAGTGAATTTTAGCATACTTCATTCTAAACCTCAAGATGTGGATCAATTACAGCATTTTAGAAGACGGCTCTCATATTCATGCATCTCTGATCTTTCTGTATCCTGTTCAGGATACCTGGGTTCACTCTGTGTTTTGGTCTGTGCTTGAACTCAGATAAGTTACTTCATCTGTGTGACTGATTCTGTTCATGTGGAGGTGATGAACCCAATCTTTTTCATAAAATGCTTAGATACCTTTCACACAAAATTGCTATCTAGTAGAAAAGTGTTGTCTTAGGCAGCTTGAAAACCCAAAGACTGAATTCACTGCATAGAGGACATGTCTAATTCTTGTAAAGGCCAGTGAAGCAGGCAAATGCCTAATAAAAATCACAAGTTACAGAACTTGGATTTAGCTCAGGCTATAGTGATTCATGGTTTAAGGTTCCTGGCTCAGTCCATGGTGTTAGCCATGGTGATAGACATCATGCTGCTTAATACTACAACAGCTTGATTTTGCTTGGCAAAATACAATGTGTTGCAGACAATTTAATGTGCCCACCTTACCACTAAGCAAACAGGTAAAGTATAAATTAGGAGGTTTTTGTAACTATATGTGAGAATATCAGAGTGTTATTGATGAAATGCAGTGCTAATAGTGAAACAACCTGTATTTGTTAACTCTGAGATGCAAGGAACTGTTTTTTATGCTAAACTGGAGAATTTGAAGGACTGGCAGGAAGTGATGTTTACAGGCTGCAAACGGGTGTGGGACGCTATCAAGTTTTATTGCCATTCAGTAAAAATGATCACATTGCTCCCAAGTAGAAGAGTTGCATATGTAGAATAGGTTTTCCTCTTGTAAGCAGCAATGAAAGCATTATACCTGGTCATACACGTACATGTTTTACCCATGTCTTATGTTTGTGGTACCTCAATCACCTTGCCATTGGGATATTTTCTGAGCAACTTCTCTTTTTCCTTTTTATTATGGAAACATTATTTCTGGCATGGGTATCAATAGCACAGCATGAATTAAATTTATTTGAAGGTTTCTTTGATAAAGATATCTATGTGCTAGCTATTCTCATCTTATATATTGTTTTTGCTAGAGATGGAGCTGAATTCGAACTATGAAGATAAATTATCTCTGAACTTTACATTCCTAAACTCCATGATGTAATTTTTAGAATTACTTGCATGTATCTTCATCTTAAGAACTTAAAAAGCTTGTTGACAAACTTTTCTTGTAAAGCCACCTGAACATGGACTCTCTTCATTACATTTAAAACAGACTCTCTTCCCCTGTGCAGGCTGTGTGATCAGGGTTGTGCTATACACCATGCAATTTAACATTAACACAGCCTGAAAAACCCAGCAGACCAGTCCATCTCAGGATTTTAGTACTTTTTCCTCTTGCTTAGCTACTCTTTTGCCAGAAAGCCAGCTGTCTTCATCCTTCTCTGTGACCCAGGTCCCTTCCCCATGGAGAAAGCTTTGGAAAACCCAGTCTGCTGTTTTCCAACACCAGTTTTCTTCTTTACTAATGGAACACAGAATAACAGTGCACTGGATCTCACAAACTTGATTTTGGCTGTTGGAAAACTTTACATAGATTCATTTTGGTTTGGCTGAAATCTTCCCCTCCTCCAATTAATGCACATGAGACTTGTAGTGGGATGTCTCCCTCTTATCTCAGTAGGAGAGATATCTAGGGTCTGTTGTTGCATTCACTGGTGTAGGAGAGGGGAAAGCTGTGTACTGCAGTTTTCTTTCCGTTAAATACTTGAAGGGTGTGATTTGTTCCCTCTTTCTCTTGTGGAAACTGAAGTGTTCATCTCTACTTTTCATTGGGGAAAGTGTCTTATAGTAAATACTTCAGAGCTGTTTCAGGATAAGTATTCAAACTTGGATAGATTAGAGCTTTTTGGGTTTCTTACCCGTGCTTGACATCACTTTGGCAATAAAAATCCACTTCAGCCAGCCTATGAGAGAGTCTGCAGAGAATTCTTGCTGGAATGTTATGATGCTCTGCTCTATACATCATGATTCTTCCCAGCAAGATGTATGTTAGGAGAAAATTATTCCAGGTTTTGTAACTAAAGGTTTTATTCTGTTCTTATATTTAAAAAAAGTCAAGATAGGCATTTAGCTTATATATTAGGATCTTGTACACCTCCTAGGACTATATCACAAACAATGAAAGAAGAAAAAAAGTAGAAAAATAATATCCACTTTTATTGAGAATGTTTTGGTTCTTAATGTCTCAATTTCCTTAATCTGGCATATGCTACTTTTACCACAGAGTCTTAGTTTTAGGGAAAATCTTCACACCTGAAGAGTTAAAATACGAGAAGGGAATAAAAAGAAGTTAATGTATGGTTAACTAGGGGATTTTGAGGTTCGGATTTTTGCGACCTTTAAGGTCAGGAGCACTAGCACAGCTTAATATAATTCATTTCAGTAAGGTAGATGATGCATAAACTTAAAACTCCTTACATCTCTAATAGTTTTCTAACCTTATAGCCCCAATCAGCAACCATTTTCAGAGATTTATGTGTGAAATAGATTTGAATTCAAGCCTATAAGTTATAGACTTTGTCTGTTTTGGGCAAGAAAAAGGAGAAATTGCAGTGCCTGGTGGTCCACAGATAAAGCATTCGGCCAGTAATCCCCTTTTATTTGTTTGGATACAGAACTGTATCAGTACCACGTGAGTTGTGATTTCTAATATGGACAGTTTTTAAGCTCAGAATTAATCTCTGATATTTAACCTTCAGCGCAGACTGCCTCAGAACATTGCAAAGATGAACAGGCTTTGCAAATTAATGATTGTACCTATTAATTTCACAGTCATACTATCTTGGGTGGTATCTAAAGGTCTGAAAGTGATGGATCAGAAGGATCCTGTTGTGGAGGTTTCAGAGAACACAGACATCTTTCAAGAATACTAATAAGTAGTCCTGCATCCTTCTTATTCTTTTGCATGATTTATTATGACTTTGGGACTACTTCAGTAGAAAAAATTTTATCTGTTTGGTGAGTTAAAAGAATTTCTTCTTTTGGGGTAAAAATAGATTTTTCTGGCACCCTTTTCAAGAAAATTATTGTTAATGGTGGTGTGCCAAGCCAGGTTCTAGCATAGTGATGATTGTTGCCTGTCTCAAGAGAAATTTTTTCTCAGGCTAAACTTCTCAAGGCAGTTAGCAACTTGGACTTTATTATGATTTTTCAATTCTGCCTGACTCTGGATGCTTGCAAGAGCCTGAGCTGATACTTTCAGGTGTCGTAGACACCTTTAGAAATGTAGTTGTTTACTGTTACAAACTGATCAGAAGTCTGTACATCTTTCCTAGGTTTTGGAGCAGTGCTGCAAAATAGTCACCATGCTTTACCCAGGAGACTGCTCCATTTTCGTGGTGGGTGAAATGATGCTTAAATAAATAGTCTGTCAATTTTTTAAGCATGAGGGATCCATAAAAATGAAAGTTATTATTGCAGCAGGAATTTTCCCACAGCAAAACCAAAACAGAACTGAGTTTCATCCATAAAAAAATATTGCAAATGAACCACTTGTTTGCTTCTTACCTCTGTTAGCTTGTTTTATATAAGCTGGTGTTCTACTTGTCCTTTATGAGGAGTTAGGTGAGTAGCACAGACATGTTGATCCTTGCATCTACAGAAGAATTATATGAGCTAAACACATGTTCTGCCATTGGCACATTACAGTTATCCTGCCAAAATCCTTCTCTGTGCTTGGCTTCCACAGCAATGAGCATGGGTGGAGGAAGGAAGGAACAGCTGGGAGGTGATTATAGTTTCCTGACGCCCTGCCCCACCCATGGCACAGGTTAGATCAGTTCTGAGTTGCAGGCAGCTGGTAGAAATCCCCGGGGAGACTGTCCATTTATCTCCACCCAGTACCTGGCACATGTCCTCTGCAGCAGGCTGCTACTAGAGGATTCCGGTTTACCAATTTAGTGCTCCCTCCTGAGGCACTTGTTTTCTTTGGGATGGTGCTCAGAAGAGGAACAGACTCAATTCTGTTCTTCAGAGCTCAGGATAAGTTTGATTTTAATAGGACTTGTGTACATGGAGTTTTATCTGGAAGGCTAGGAGCCTCAACTGATTTATTCTAATTATTTGAAGGGTATACTCCTGAAACTATTGCCAGTTAAAAAGTTGAGGTCCAAGAAGAGCAGAAAACTATTCACTGAGGGGGAAAGAAAATGTGCTGGAAGAAGCAATATGATAATTGTTAATGAACAGTGTCCACCTCTCTGTCTTGTTGGAAAGTTCACCCTTCCCAATGCAGAGGCAATCTTGGGCATTGAATAATGGATAAAATTTGTGCCTTTTAAAAGATTCTTTGTATTATCTGCCAGTAAGACACACTGCCATAATAATGTCAGCCAGTTACAAGGCCAAGTTCACAGTCAGTCTTTTTAAATAGGCTGTAATGTCCCTTTGCATGATAAATAAGTATCTCATTACCAACGAAGTCATGAGAAGAGTTTTGTGAACTAATGCTGAATTGTTTTACAGCCTAGCAGAAAGCAAAACAAGCTGAAGATTAAAGGGTTACCAATGCTGAATTCAGAATTATAAGATGTAGTTATCTGATGTCCTGCTGAAGTGAGCCACAAACAGAACTGTTGGCTGACACCCCCTAGAAAAGTAGTAGTAGTAGTAGTAACAATAAACATCTGGAGGGTTTGACATATTCGTGGTTGCCAGTAAATAATCCCTGGCTCCTAAGCAGTTGGTTTTGGAGAACCAATTTGAGATGTGGAGATGCTAAAAAGCAGTTGTATAATGGAATAGTAAACAGTATCCTGAGAAATCAGGACCACTTGTGGGTCAGCCTTAATAATGAACAGGGTTATAGGAAGGAAGGGGGAAAAAGACACTGATCAGCTTGTAGCATTTAGCAATAGGGAAGGCCACTGAAGACCAAACAAATGGTACCTGATCTGTTACCAAGAGCACCTATGAATGCAGCCCTTTGTTCCTCACAGGGACTAACAGCAAAATCATTGGAGTGGTCTTGTGCAACCAGAAGAAATGTTTGTATTCACTTTGGATTTGATCTAAATTTGATTGAGTTCAGTAGCAACCTTCCAGTAACTGCAAAGAGACTTCGATCTGGCCTACAGAGGTTGTCTGTTTGCCTCTCAACCTGCAAACATGAGTCCACATGCCTAAAGGAGCACTTTACACTTTGATGCTTATTGCCATCCATTTTTCATACAGAGATTGGTTTTAATGAATGCCCCGATTACCTATTTACTGCATCTGTCGTTTACTTTTCTGTGGCTGTCTTGTCTATTGATAAATTAGGAGCATGCCAGTAGTGCTGCTGTCATGTATTTGAGGCATTTTTGGTCTAGTTTTTCTCCTTTCTTTTCCCCCTGCAATCACATTTTAGTCAATCAGGACATTCATGCTGATGAAATCAGCCTCATACACCCGCACGCACATTAGTCTCTTACTTTATAGCCTAATAACCACAGTATTCATAATGTAATTCCGGCTGGTGGGAAGCCCTGCTGCACAAAACCAATGGTGCAGCTCCTTTCAGGTAAACCCTGTTGACAGGCAAAAGGTTATTTCTTGTATAGGCAAGTTTATTGCTCCAGTGCACATAGCGCTATGGATACATCATCAGATTAGTCAAATGTCTGAAAAGGATTCTGTCTCTAAGGTTTCAGTTGCTCCTTGCCTGCCTTTGATATTTCTGTGGTTGCACAAGGTGGTTTGACTGTTTTAGCATTACACAGGCCTCTTGCAGAGAGAGCTCATTGTTTGTGTCCTTCCCCCAACAAAGGACTAAGGCGTGGAGCTTAAATACAGATGTGGGATGTATTTCCCATTAAAATAATAACCCAAAAGGTATTTACTACTTTTTATCTGTCGTATCAAAAAGATAAGATAGCTTTTACTGAAAGAAAAAGAAAACCTAATATATCAAGTCTTTGGTGTTACAGATGAGATAGCAATTAAAAGCTTGAGGGCCAGTCTTTAAACGGTGCAGATTGTTACAGCCATAGGGATTTCCAGTAATGAATCCTAGATGAATACCTGCCTAGGAATGCATTAAACATCATGTAAGAATAAAATGGTTTGATTACAGTGATGGTGATTTCTCCAGTCCCAAAAGGAGTGCCACAGAGAAGTACCAAGTTGTCTTTGTTTTTGCGAACACCGGTTCCATTCACATAGTGCTCTGCTTAAGCTTGTGTGACACATTTTTAATGTTTCCACATAGTATTTTATTTTTCCCTTTAAAAAAAAAAAATTGTTTGACTTTTATGTTGTAATGTTTAATATTAAATGGTATTGATGAAATTCAGTACTTATATCTCAGTCAGTACTTATATCTCGTTCAGTATTCTATGTCTATATCATATTCTAAGCAACATATTTAGCATTTCATGTTTCCAAGATAATTTTTTTGAGGAAACTTTCAGACTGAAAAGAAGTTTTACTTGTTCCAAGTTGAAGCACAAAGCATGTTTTGGAATTTCCCACGGGGCGGAGATCCTGTTTTCCAACTAACTCCGGTATATGGGCCATGAAGTGCTCTTTCTGATTGCCCAAAGAGGGCTTGGCTGATGATGGCTTCTGAAGTTGATTCAAAGGCAAAAGATAGGGTGATTTTTATGAAGAAGTCTCATTTTGGTTCACTCCCAGAAGACCAAAGTAAAAGCCAGTTAAGAGCTTGATGTTGTCTCACCCAACAGCTGTCATTTCTAACCCAGATGCTCCTCATCTCTTGCCAGCTTCTTGCTGGGGGAATGGGAGGAGGAAGGGAGAGCTTCAAAAAAAAGTTTTAAAAGAGAAGGAAAGTCAAATATCATTTATATAAACTATGAATTGATGCAAAGTAGTTCGTAAATATGAACCCTAGGTATATATGTCAGTCATGACATCTTTATGACGAACTGTCTGGGTTTGCATCTTAATGGGAGGTGTATAATGATAATTTCCTTTTAGCTTTCAGTTGTTTTGAGGAATTTTTGCATATAAATACATATCTGGCTTCTATCACTTTGTTAACTGAGCACAGAGTAGTGTTGTCATCCTCACAACAATTTTCTTGGGTAGTAAAATGTTATCTCCACTTTATGGATGAAAACCAAGAGACACAGGGATTTTAAAGGCCTCATCCACAACATATAGGCATTAGTGGGAATCTTTTTCATTGATTTCAGTGGTCATGGATCATGTCCTTAGTGACTTGCCCAAGGGAACTGTTGTGATGAATCAGACACACTACTCATCTGATCTTCAATAATTTTTTCAATTTATTTTTTCTCTCAGCACCAAAATATATTCCAGTACTTATTTTCTATAGTGATATAAAACTATGTTTTAAATTCCTGGCTTCATTCTTATTGCAGTTCCTATAAACAGGAGTGTAGAGCAGAATGATGGCTCAGGTTATTATGCTTCAATATTCAGTAGTCATAGTGCCTAAGATAAATGTTGAAATAATTAAAGAATGACTAGTTTTATGAGGGCTGTCCCCAAAGCCATGGCTGTCTGAGGGTAACTCATGGTTAAGTTAAAAATCAGTTGTGTTCTGTCATATTCTTGTTCTGCATATTATGTTTAGATATAGTAAACATCACAATGGTTTTGAAAAAGTAGATACTTGGTCAAGGCATTTATATGAACATTATGCAAGAAGATAGATTTTTCCCTCCAGCACTAGAAACTCAAATTACTTGCTTTACAAAATATTATGATGTGCAGGAGAACTGCTCACAAGCAATAAAAGAATGCAAATGCTCTGGACTGTGAGACAGTATTTCACTTGATACAGAGGAGTTTTAACTAGGACTAATGGGGTAAAACTTAGCAAAAAAGCAAATTTAGAGTACATCAGGAAAAAGCTCTTAGTGGTGACAGCTATTAGCCTATGTTCTCCCAAGGTTCTTCCTAAGTTCTCCCAAGGGAAGCAGTAGTAGCAATATGTATGTTACTTAAAACTAATCAGAAAAAATACTCACATGTATATTGTAAGAAGCTAACTATTTTGGTGGTGAGAAGGAGTGATTTGTTTGATTGCTAAGCTCATTACTAGGCTTTTTTCTTCTTGGAATCCTATGATTCATTTTATATTCTTGAATGTACCATAGAATTAAAGCGTGGTTTCAAACCATCAAAAAATCATTGGTAAGCTTGAAAAGAAGTTATTTATCTGTTCCAGCATATTACGTCTATAATGTTTTTTTAGATAACTTGAAAAAAAAATATTCCTGTGCAAACTTTTCAGTGATTTGTTTCAATTGTTCATATATATATATTTACTCATAAAAAAGACCAAATTTCTCTGTTACACTGAGGCTTTGTACCGCGTGTGTTTAATGCTATGGACTTGACCAAAGAGAAAGATTGTGTTACTTCGGCTTCATAGATGTGGTATAACATCTTCAAAATGCTGACCTCAGCATCTAAACCCTACATTTCAAACCAGTGATGCAACTGGTCAAGAGTGGGCCAGAATGAAGCAAGAGTGACTAAGCAGTGTTGTTAGTGTTTACCAGTTTTCTTCCTTCATGTCATAGGCATTGAGAAGTGATATAAATGTGATTCTGTGACTAATGGTCACTGTCTCTACAGGGTGCAAAATAAAATGGTGCCACTTTTGTAAAGTTGCATTGTGAACACTTGGCAAAGACCATGAAGGAAATGCTCTCAGAGAAAAAAAGCCCCAAAGAAAACAAATGCTAAAGAGGTTTTCATTGAGCATGTAGATTAGTGACTTTCTTTTTGAAGTTGGAGTATCTCTTTTTTTTATTTCTCTTGCCATGGAAGTTAGGGACCTGTTGTTTCAACTGGAGTTACAAGACAGCTTTAGTGTATGTATGGGCTATCAAGGCAGTGTGTCTGATTGTTGGTTCAAGAGACAGTGGGCTTCTGTTGTGCAAGCAAAATCAGGTGAGAGCAGATTTCAGAGCAGCCCCTTAAATAGATGGTTGAATATGCTGAGTCTGTGCTTGCCTATCTGTGAATAGGTTTCTGCAATGATAACTTGGGGTTGCCAGAGACAGAGTGGATTGATGAAATAAAGTGGGAAAAACTACCCTGTTTTTTTCTTTGTTTCCATATCCAGAGATACTGTCTTGCCAAGAGAGAAGTAGGAAGTACTTGGATGGTGCTGAGGGTGTTGTTAAAGCTCAACTGTCCTTTGCCCTCCCCACAGAAGGAGGGAACACCTGCTGCCAGGCAGTTCTGTAAACTGGTGCTGACAGGTTACTTCATAAAAATTCATCTGAAGAGTTGCTTATTTTTCATTTGTTATTAGTCAATAACCCACAATTACATTAGACATGAGTTTATTTGTGATCTGCCCTGTAAAACAGACACAGTATTCAAATTTGAGAAGCAATTGAACTGAACATATTGTAAGATACTGTTGCATAGATTTCAAGCATTGAGATTGTAGAGCAGTACATTAGGATGTCATGCTCTTCTCTGTTCTACCACAACTCACAGAGCTTTTCTGGGGGTGGGGGGGGGGGGGAAGTGAGGAAACCTCTGAAAGCTGTGATCCTGCTTGCATTTGCAGAGGCATATGGGAACATACGTTGACTACACAGGAACTAAATGTCCTTGTAACTTTATCCCTGGGGGACCGTGGTGAGACTCCTGCTCACAGTGCAAATCAGGATCTGCAGAACAACATGCAGGATTCTGTCTTAGCACTTTTAAAAGAAATAACATTTTAATCATATGTGCTGTTGGCGTAATCCTTCCAAAATGGACAATGATTTATATATTTCATGTGAGGACAGGATTCCTTAGGGGATGACTCATTGTTTTAGTCTGGAATAATTCCAGTGGGAACCTTTTTCAGAACTGGTTGATGCATACCTTACATGGTCTTAGTTAGGGATTTTTAAATTTTTTTTTTGTCTTTCATTTCGTCTGATAATATATGTTCTTGGCCTATTAAAATTAAACTGTCTCTTTCCCTTCCGAGTCAAATCCAGTTGGTATTTACCAAGACCTTATATGGAGAGCAAGTGTGTGTGTATAAATATAAATACATGGATACATAAATGTCTTTATGTATGTAAATATACACATACAGGGGAGAGAAAAAAAGTGGATCTGTTGCAGAGACAGAGTTTATTTTTTCTATAAAGGGGTGAGTTCTGCTTTAAACACATCTTTTCACATCTTAGTTTGAACCCAAAGACAACAATTGGCAGCATAACTGCTTCCATTTATAGAAATAATTCAGTACTGTAGATTGTGGGACTATACTTGTACTATGGCCTATGAATACTGAATTAATAGCCTACAGAAGCAGTACAGACTTGTCATCTGGTATGAAAACAGACTGTCTTCACTCACAGTCCTGATCTGGTTGTACATTTTGTCCCATTTTGAAACTGACATTGCTAAGATTATGAATCAGTGCAGTCAAGAGCTCTTTAACATGGATGATAAAAGATGAACAGGGAAGCATAGTTGCCTTAGGGAGTCCTGTAGCGTGTGTTCCGGTAAAGGATCCACTGCATCAAGGAATTACAGTAATCTTCCATTAGTCACCCCTTCTGAAGATGGGTAGAACATTTACTATTCTTCCATCATTGTGGACCTTCCTTGATCTGCATGACTTTTCATCAATGATAGGAGAATGAGTCTGCTGTGCTGTCAGTGGTGTCTGCACTCTTGCCTCCATCCCTTCTTCTGGCATGGACTTCTAAGTGCTAGGATTTCTTAAAGATTCCTGATTTCTTTTTGACTGCTTATAACTTCTCTCATCATTAAACCTTGTTTGTGGGTGCAAAGACTGGATAGACCTTGCTGGTGAAGCCTAAGGCATAGAAAGCATTGAGCACTTCAGCCTTCTCTGTATCTGCTGCTCCTAAAAGTCATCCACCCCATTCAGCAGTGCTCCCACTTCTTTTGTTCCTTTTGCTACTGATGTGATTCTTGCTTGCCATGGCTTGCCAATTTTGACTGTAGTTGAGCTTTGGCTTTGCTAAAACCAGCCTTACATGCCTAAGAAATGTTCCTGTGTTCATCCTTAACTCTGCCTCATGTGTGTGACTTTTTACACTGGAACTCTGTCAGGATTTCCCAGTTTAGCCACACTGGACTACTGATATGATTACTTGCTTTCCTGAGCACAGGGCTGGAGCTTTCTTGGGCTGAGAAAAGCTTGTCCCTGAAGACAGCCTTAATCTTTCAGACCTGTTGCCTGCAGGATGCCACCTACCTGTTCTTGACATCAGACATCATCTGCCTTCCTGAAGTTCAGAGCATCTACTCTGCTACTATTTCTTTTGTCTGTGGGCCAAAATGGTTAAAGTTCAATTAAAACATTTTCAATATCAGTTGCAAGTGTCAGGTTTTCAGTATGGAGTTCAGTATGCATCATGGAAAATAGTGACTGAGGAAAAGAAATTTCAAGAGTCTATCCCAAAAGAAACATAGAAAATAGTGGTGTCAGTCAACCAGTCATAACTATAAAAAGGTTTCCAGTCTTGGGGACCAAAATCTCAAGACAACAGGTTACAAAGCTTCAGGTTACATGATTCAAGTTTAGAAGATTTCATCATCATCGGGTCTTTATGAGAACCCTAGCTCTGATTTGGTCATGAAACCAAACCCCAAACCGCTGACTAAACCTAATTTAGATCTCTATCTAAACTCCCACTTCCTTTTCCTCACTTCTAATCAAAACAGGTTTCAGTTTTGGTTGGTCTGAGTTCCTGGTGAAATCTCTTGTTGGTTATTGTTAACTTTTTCTCCCATCACTGTGTGATCTCAAAATACAAACAATCAAAACAACAACAAACCAAAGCAAAACCAAAAATCAAACCCTGAAACAATCCCTCCGCCTCTTCACAGGCCACATGTTTCTATTAACCAAAACCACTGACAACAAATGAAAATATGGCAAAATAGTGGTGGTTTCCTAACCTTTGTTTTTATGCTTATTAATTATATTTGGTTTTGGTCCTAAAATGAGATGTAAATATTTTGTACATCAGGTGAATTTATTGTTTTTGTAATTATATTTTATTGGACAAATGACAGAGTATATTTAAGTGGGCATAGTTTCTACTCAAATATTTTATGTGGTTGTGTTAGCAGTCTGTTACAGATGTGTTTATTAAATCTGGCGCACAGATAAGGACTAAAAAAGTCATTCCTCCCTCCAAATATTGTGACTTAAAAAGCAAATCTTGGAACAACTGATGCACATCAAATTTAAAGCTCAGTTTTTGGCATAAATCTTAATGACTTAATTTTAAAGGAGTAGAACAACATAGTATAGAGTTAGATGTATTGATCTTGTTCAGATTGGTTTATCCTTTGATGGTAATACACTCAGGGAAATCTCTGATGCTTTTATGGTATACTGATAAAATTAATTGGAAGTTTTTCTGTCCTTTTTGAGCCTCAGACAAAATTAGGCTAATATTGGTTTTCTTGTTGCCCTTGATGTCCTTTTTTCAGTTTCAAATTTAGAATCCTAGAATGGTAGGGGTTAGAAGGGACCTCTGGAGATAGAGTCCAAAGCCCCTGCCAATGCAGTAACAGCTAGGACAGGCCACACAGGAACAGATCCAGGCGGGTCTTGAAAGTCTCCAGAGAAGGAGACTCCACAACCTCTCTGGGCAGCCTGTTCTAGTGCTCTGTCACTTTCACAGTGAAGAAGTTTTTCCTCATGTTGAGGTGGAACTTCCTGTTCATTACTTCTCGTCCTATCACAGGGCACAACCGAAAAGAGACTGGCCCCTTCTACTTGACACCCATCCTTCAGATATTTGTAAACATTAATAAGATCCTCTCTCAGTCTTCTCTTCTCCAGGCTAAACAGTTCCAGGGCACTCAACCTTTCCTCGTAAGAAAGATGTTCCAGTCCCTTCATCATCTTTGTAGCTCTCCATTGGACTCTCTCTTGTATTTCTCTGTCCCTCTTGAACTGGTGAGACCAGAACTGAACACAATACTCCAGATGTGGTCTCGCTAGTGCAGAGTAGAGGGGGAGGAGAACCTCCCTTGACCTACTGGCCACACTCTTCTTTATGTACCTCAGGATACCATTGGCCTTCCTGGCCACAAGGGCACATTGCTATTCCGTGGATAACTTATTGTCTACCAGGATGCCAAGGTCCCTCTCCATGGGGCTGCTTTCCAGTGGGTCTACCCATAACCTGTGCTAGTACATGGTGTTTTTTTGTCTCTAGGTGTAGGACTGTACGCTTATACTCGTTGAACTTCATTAGGTTTGCCTTTGACCAGTCCTCCAGTCTTTCCAGAACTTGCTGGATGACAACACAGTCTTCTAGTGTATTGACCACTCCTCCCAGTTTAGTATCATCAGCAAACTTACTGAGGGTACGCTCTATCCCTTCAGGTCATTGATGAAGATGTTGAATAAGACTGGACCCAGAACTGACCCCTGGGAAACACCACTACTTACATGTCACCAGCTGGACTCTGCCCCACTGATCACAACCCTCTCAGCTCTGCTGTTCAGCCAGTTTTCAACCCATCTCACTGTCTGCTCTTCTAAGCCACACTTCCTGAGCTTTTCCATGAGGATGTTATGGGAGACAGTCTTAAAAGCCTAGCTGAAATCAAAGTAGACAACATCCACTGCTCTCCCTGCATCTACCCATTCAGCCACACCATCATAGAAGGTTATCAGATTAGTCAGACATGACTTCCCTTTAGTGAATCCATGTTGGCTACTGTTGACAACCCTCCTTTCTTCCATGTGCTGAGATATGATCTCCAGAATGAGATGCTCCATTACCTTTCCAGGGATGGAGGTAAGGTTGACTGGTCTCTAATTACCAGGGTCTTCCTTCTTGCCTTTTTTGAAAACTGGAGTGATACTGGCTTTCCTCCAGTCCTCAGGCACCTCACCTGTTCTCCATGATTTTTCAAAAATGATGGAGAGTGGTAGAGCAACAACATCAACCAGCTCCTTCAGTACTCATGGGTGCAGCCCATCAGGGCGTGTGAATTTGTGTGTGTTCAGTTTATGCAAGTGATCTCTAACCCAATCCTCATTGACCAGTGGAGAGACTTCCTCCAAATGCTTGATTCCAAAGGCTTTTTATTCCTTTGTTGTGGTGATCCCTGCAGAAATGGTGAAATTACTCTACAGTTAATCATCTTCTATGTGTTTGAAGAAATTTAAGAGTTAGTATTAGACTGGTGAGGAAGAAAAGTTTATCCTGAACTGCGGATTGGTAGGTAAGATATGTAATGTAACATGACAGAGGAAAACATGTGGAAACCCAGACTGCCAATGAAGGTTTAAAGGGATTTAGTAGATCTAGACCTTGTCTCTTCCCTTCCCAAAACAGGTGCAGGAATCTGGCAAGATGTGGACAAAGTCTTCTCTTTTTCACTACGGTGAAGAAGGGACTTTGGCTTGGTCTAGGACAACAGTAGAGTATTAGTCTATGTTGTGAGGCCATGAAAAATGATTTGAAAGTTGTGGGGGTTCCAAGTAGGGTGCAGTTTACACCCCATCCTTTATTCCCTCATGTCACAATCTAACCTTCATACAACAGTGTCAGTATGAAATGTAATTTTTTTTTTTGTTATTCAGTACAGAGGAAGCAGCTGGTTCTTTGGTCTGTGTTCCGATTTGCATTGTGAGTGAGCCATCCTTTAGCTTGGTGGAATTTGGTGAGCAAAACCAGAGCACATACAAGATTGGAAGTATCTGCTGCTCAGATGGAGGCACTGAACACAGGAAGGCCACAATTTGTTTTGCATGACAAATTCATCGGAACTATAAAGCATTTTTTAAAAAAAAATACGATTTTCAGAGCATTAGACAGTGTTTACATACACAATACTAGTCTGTATGCAGACAGAGGCTGGCATTGTGCCAAATGCCTACAAACTCAGAACCCCATCCTCAGCTGGTACGTATCACTGTAGCTCCATTGATTTCAATGAACTGGCGCCAGTTTACATTAACTGAGGAGCTGTTGCATTATGTGGAACGATTTCTTTTTTTCTCTTTGCTTTCATTTTTTGATGAAAAACATGAGAATATCAGTCTTGTTAGCTCAGAGGAGTCCTTATTTGGGATATCTACCTCTTCTTTCAGTGATACCTTTTCTTTTCTTTTGATTATTCCTGTTCATGTACAACTTATTATCTATTCATACTAGCTTTCTAAAAGTAGGATGTTAAGGGTGCCTTATGCTTCTTGACCTAGCCCTGTTGGACCCATATATAGTTTTGTGGGTTAAAATCTTAGAGCTGTAGGGCAATAATTCCTTACCCTGTGATTAAAATATGCATTATATTGTTGAAGTGGTATTCCTTTCACATTTCTGTGATACATAAGCATATCCCACAAAACAGCAATCAGATGGGTATTTTTGGTCATTTTCCAGGGGCTCATGGAAGCACTGGCTGAAGGGAGACTGCTGATCAAAACCAGTCACAAAAGTTTCTTCTCCTAAATTTAAATTCTCTCAAGGCTATATATAATAAAATGAAAGCTGCCTCAGGCTATGATGCTGTTAGCTAAAATGGGTAATGAGGTCTGAAATAAGCTTTGTCACACAGTACTTTGTCCAAGACAAGTCCATTTATATTTATACCTTCTAGTCCTGTCCTTCCATTTAGGAACGGGTCTAACCTGGGAAAATATTTCCTTTACATAAATATTTGTTCATAGGTCCATTCTATGTCTAGTGGGTCTCAAAAGTGAGAAACTTTTCCTTCCGGAGTTGATGAAGCATTCTAATCTAGAAAACTGTGTGTAATTGCTTAAGGGACATTTCATACTGTTTATGAATTTCTTTTTTTGAAAACTTCTTTGGACTCTAAGGATCCCTTCTCAAAACTTTTTCTTCCCTAATTACTATGTTGTTGTCTCTTGTCCTTGAGAAGAGGGTTACTTTGGATTCCTTCTCTGCTACATGTAAAAATTCTGCTTTATCTTCATCTTTGCTGGAATTGTTTTGGACTCTTTCCAATTTTAAATGAACTTGTAGTAAGCAATGAGTGTTTGAAAATGGGCTTCATGTCTGATGTTGAATGAGTGTCTGAATTTTTCTTCCTAATCTTTTGTTACTTTCTTACCTACCCTGTATTTTCTCATGCAGTCATCTTGAGTCATGTAGCCACAGTCTGGCCAGATGTTCAGAAGAGCTCTGCTTCCATTTCGGCATTTTACTAAGTAGCCAGGTGTCATGGGTTACGGTCAGGGCGGCCCCCTTAGACCCATAACAGATGCTCTCTGTTAACCCCTCCTCCCTTCCCAAGGGGGAAGAGAAAGGGAATAAGGGAGAGTGTCTTAGTGATTAGAAAAGGAAATTAGAACAGCTTTAATGAAAATAATAATAATAAATGGAATATGTACAAAACCAGTATTGAACCCAACTCCCGCTCCCCCAACCCCACCGTGTGTGTGTAATGAGCATTTCTGGGCAATGTAAACTCTTGAAAATTAATGTCACTTGCCTTAATTGGAGGGGAATTTTTTTGAAAAGTGAGCCTATATTAGGAGTTTCTGATTTTTCTGAAAATTCATGTTAGAAAATTTTTACTATTATTACTTATTAACCTAGGGTATCATCACCCTTCTCTGAAGTGTTGTGTTTTCCTTAAAATTAAAGACATAGAAAGAAATTCCTAGATATAAGGAGGCATGGAAAAAAAAAAAAGTAACTGTTGACAACACAACAATTCATTCATTTCCTAACATCACAAGTCATGTACTGTATTTTAACTCAAACAATAAGGCCATTGTTCATAGGGGAAAACAAGCACAGTTTATGTAAAGGTTAAAAGACCGAAAAGGTTAAAGGCTGGTTTGTTTTTGGCAAGCTACAATTTGATTCTCTCAGGTGAAATGTGGAGATTTCATGGTCTGGCAATTTGCTGAGCTCTTTGCTGGAGTGCCTACAGAAGAGATGAGATGCAGCTGAGTTACTGTGACTCGGTTCTTTGCGATGGCCAATCTTGCCATATTTTGTTTCCTTGTGCTATATCAATCTCTGCTGTTTTCATTTATCTTGTAAACTATGCGGGGAAGGGACTGCCTCCTTCCTGTGTTTTTATATGGTATCTTATTCCGTGCAAGCCACATATCATCCAAAAGCCTTCTTTTTCCTTCATAACTTTTTAATAGATACAAAAGAGGTTTTTCAGTGTTATTTGGATGCAAGAATCGAAATCCTTGGAATTTCAGTAGAGAATTGGCTGCTTAACTGCCCTTCAGAGTCTCTCTTCTCTGCTCTTTCAGCTTCTAAACAGCTTGGGATGGGGGATTTTACTAGGTCACTATCTAAAGCCTGTCTCTTTAAAGGACTTGGGATCAGGACTTTTAGTTCCCCAGCCACTTGGATTTATCAGCATCTGAGAAGAATTGTGAGGATCACTCCACAACAGGAATTACTTGTGTCACTACTGATAAAGTAGTATTAAAAGTTGCAGCAGTTCTTGCTGATTAGCTCTAATTAAGTTCAACTATTTTTCTCTTCAGAATATACTGAAAATGATATTTTATAGCCAAACTGAAGAAAATTTGTTCATTCAGTACTGGTTAATTCTGTACTGAAATTCCACGGTAGAATTTGGTACTCCTAATTAGAAGCGAGGTATATTATTTAGAGGTGTGGTAGTTAAATGCAATAATACTGATGTTTATGGTAGAAAGCACAATTTAATTGTAGACATATTAAAAAAATGTAGAGAAGACGATAAGCTACTGATTTTAAAATTTAGTGCTGATGTTGTTTATACAGTTGTGTCAATGCTACAATTCTGTAATTAAGTTTGCAAAAACAAGTGCTTAAATTTTGTCACTGAAGCAGCTTTTTACTAAGACATTTAAGAGTCTAATTGTGCATATACATATTTTTCAGTAGTTGCTTGTACAGCTTGGGTATTATTGGCTCTGCCTTTTCTGCTCCACCGGGAACAGATTTCTCAGCGTTTCTGGAAGTCAGTCTGCACCACTCTGGGTACTCAAATAGGTATGGACAACTTGTGTGGCTTCCAGACTTGGCTTAGCATCTGGATATATCCAGTGAGCTATTTACTTGTACACAACATGTTATAAAAATAAGAAAATGCACTGTTTAATATAGCCTGGTTTAGACTTGCATTCTTTCTCCTATCATGCAGAGTAGCAGTACAATGGTTTCTTTCTCTTCTAGCTGTATTTCCCAAACAACAATGTTATGTCCCACAACAGGTAAAAGCAGATAGCCAGGGATGTGGAGGCTGGTCTCTGCCAAAGCATGATGTGAAATTTCAGTATAATCCCACTGTAGTCTTCTGTTTACACAGCCATACTGTCCTGGGACAGAGAGTCGCACAGATTGCAAGCATTCTTGCTACGAGGAATCTGGGTCTGACAGGAATAGCCGATTCCCAAAGCTCAGCTCTGTTTAGAAAACTGGCTCTATTATCTGAGATTATGGCAGAGAGCAAACACTCCTCCAGTTTACCATAGCTATACCATCAAAAGAAGCTTTCTTCTAGGAGTTTGAGTTAACAAACAGAGCACGTTTCCCAGGAATGACCATTTGCTTCGAAGATGACGGGCAGGATTGCAATGCTGTTTAAGTTGGTTTTACTAGAAATAGCCACAGAGGAGGAGACAGCACAGCGTGTGGCACAGAGGCTTCTCACCAGACCACATGAGCTCACTTGCAAAGGGAGGTAGGCTGGCTGCATATATTTACAACTGTATCTTGGATAAGATTTCCTGATAAAAGAGGTTTTCAACATGTGGACTTTCAGTATCCCAGTTTGGCACTGGGCTGCACCTCCACTTCATGGTGTAGCCCAAGCGAACCTATAAAGGTACCCTCAGAGCCATTTGCTAGCACAGTGCTTTAGGGGACATGACAACACACAAGTGCCAGGAAAACTGTTGACTTAAAAACCCCACCTTTTTATTGTAAAACATCCTCTTTCAAAACAAAACCCTTCTGTTATATATATAACTGAGCACACTGTGTTTGGGGATGAGGGGAGACTGCTGTATATCAACACACTCCACATTTGAAGTATTGCCCTTCAGCCATATTTCTTCAGGGGAGTGATTACTATGTTAGAATCGTAGTTCAATGAAAATATGGTTCCTCTTAGCAGATACTCAACCCCTGCATAGCAATTACTGTTCAATGTTTATTTTGCAGTGGTTACTGAGAGCTGTTGAGTCACTGACATCTTTGTTGAGAGTCCTGGGTATTTTTTATAGTGCCATTTGATGAAGCCAAAATCTGATTCTCAATGTCTATTGTTTTTCGTGGTCTTTTAGAAAACTCTTCTAAAACAAGACAGTGTTAACTGATTAGGGGCCAGTTAACATGGCCAGACAGAAACACCAGAAGGGTGTGTGAATTCTGAGTGTTGTCTTCATACATACAGAGGTGAAGAGACTGACACAGCATATACAGATAGGAAGCCTTAAATATATGCTAAGAGTGTATTTGTAATATGATCCTTGATAATTCTCTGTTGCTTTTCAAAAATGACTAAATGAATGAAGACCCTACATTCCATTGTTTTATTGTTATGTTACACCAAAATCCTTTGAAAAGGTGGCTTAGGATCCTAATTCCTTTAACTATTGCTGGACATGTTAGCCACTGTGCTAAGGGAAGAATAATATTTCTAAGGCTGACTCAAGTAATCTGGATATAATTTTCAGCTGTCACAGGGACTCTGTACTGCCTTAAATAAGTTATGCAGAGATTGTTTGAGAAAAGAATGTGAACTTCTGACTGGCGCTTACTTTTTCAGTATTAGATTTTTTTTAAAATCGCTGCTATTTGTCATATAAGCCTGAAGATGCCTCTATTCCTGCTGATTTTTTTTTTTTTCCCCTGAGATGATTAACTAGGTATCTGTCCATGGCCAGCCCTGCTTGACTCTTAATGTTACCACCAATTTAAGGACTCATGACTCAGCTCCCCTTGCAGGTCCTAGGACCCAGCTTCCCTGCATGTACAGGGTCTTCCCTCAAAGGCATGAGAGAGATGGCTGTTAAGATTCAGAGATCTGTTTGCTGGTGCCTCTGGAAGTTTCTAATGGAAGTAAATAGTAAGTAAATGGTGTAGTGGGTATGAGATGATTACTCATATGGTTCTTTCCATTTCCTACCCTTGACTTCCTAATGTGCATTCTTGTGTCAAGAACTACTGTTGATGCAGCACCACAATACCACAGATGTTTAAAAAAGGAGGAGGAACAAGAATCAGTTAGATGCAATTATAATTACAGTCTAGTGACTGCAAGTTTGTTCTGGCTGATTAGACAAGCTGAATGAGAAATTTCTTGATCACAAAATTTTGTATCATACCACCACATGTACAATCCCTTGTTTACACAGAAACCTCCATATTATGCTTTGTTTATTTTAAAAATCGAGTCCTATTTTTAAAATATAATGACATGCCAGTAAAACCAAAAGCAGCGTTGGCATAGTCATTCACTCACAGCCTCCTTTTGTTACCATCTTTTCCCCTGGCAAATAAAATAGAAAATCATGCCTTCTTAATAGGTTCATTTGTAAACTCAGCGGATGCGGGCAAATGAGGGGCAAGTGAGGCATCTGCATGATCAGGATTCCTGACTTGTGAAAGCAGCTTTTTGGCAGTGGCAACCATGTCTTTGGTTTGTTTTGCTTTGGCTAGTCTCTAATAAGGCCTCAAATTTCCTCCTTGTTCTGGCTGCTGCTGAATTGCTGATGAGTCTGATAAGGGCATCTTGGGGTCATCTGGATGAAGGTTTGTGGGAGCTTGGACTGTTCATATGGCCCAAAAGGACTGATCTAATGTTAGGGTTTTTTTTTTACCTGGTTCCCTTGCACAGTTCCAGGCATGATAATCTGTCAGATGCTATTTTTGAATAACTCTTAGTCATTTCTGGAGATTTGCAAATGAAGTCCACTGCTAGATTTCCTCACTGTGGTATCATCCATACTTCTGTATTCCGGTCAAGATGTGGTGTCTTTCTGAAACTGACACTTGTCTGAGCTGGTCAGCTGTGGGATTGATGTTTGAGTCACTGGGTGAAACTGTATCACAGTGCTCTTCCACAGTGATATGGTTTAGGTTCCTTTGGTGCCAAGTATGAGAGGGCTTGGTGATGTTATTTTTAGGAATAGCTGGAGACTTGACACTAAGAAGTCTAAACTCAGCGCTCCAGAAAACATCCAGCAGGACCCCTCAAGGACTAGCAGTGCAAGCCTGGATCAGCCTGTGCTTTTAACATGCCTTAATAAGGATTACCTTGTAAAAGCTAATGTTCAACAAACCTGTATTTATGTATTGTTCATTGCTTTTATTAACTATTTTTTTAAAGGAGAAAAAAAAAAAGCCAGAGAGATCTGTTAGACTGAAGTGATTGTGTCCTTGCCCAACTCCAGGTAGTGTGGGCATTTGCGTTGTGAAACGACCACACATCTCAGAGGCTGGCACAATATGATTGCTGTATTCAGCACCCCAGGCTTCTTGGAGTTGCAAAGGACCATCCATTGAGAAGTAACAAGAGAGCATGAGAAAGTTTGTGGGTGTTTACAGGAATTTGCAAATTTCCCATTCATTTTCTATGAGAGACTTGCAAAGGCTGGCATTTCCTGACCAAAAAAAGGGGGAGGATGCTAGGAGGAAAAAAAAAAACAACACACTTGTCTGCATCGTATTGCTAATCATGTATTCAAAGTCGCAGGAGGTATAGAAAGAAACTGAATAGGTCCATATGGATAATGGGACAGATAATTGTAAGTCTGCACATATGTCAGACTGAGAACTGTGAGATCTCGTGGCATGCACATGGCTTGTATAGCTGTGGGCGACAGCTCTAACTCAGACTTCTCAGAGATTAGGTGGTCTGTGGTGTTGGCTCCTTCACAGTACTAGCCTTGGATGTTGAGATTACATTCACAGTTCCCAAGTTCAAACCTCAGCATACTACACACCCACAGATTCCCACAGTTTTGTCCTACAAAATGTCTCCCCTAACAGAAATCTCCCAGTTCTCGTGTGCTTTCTTTTCTGAACAGCTTTGTTCCGAACAGAAGATTGAACCTAACATGTTTTCCTGCCTATGGTCAGGTCTCTCACGTGTTAAACCTGAAGTAAACAAGTGTTACTAGATCCCAACCCCTTCGCTCTTTGTTGCAACAGGACATTTACTGCAACTGCACCTCTGAATTTCATAGCAAACATCTCAGCCTTTTTTGCCTGCCTGCCTCAGTTGCTCTTCTGAAAATGGGTGAAGGAGGTTTTATTGCTGTAAGTTTATCTTCACGTGCATAACAAGTAGTACAAGAAAAAAAAATTATAACATCTGTTCTCTTTTTTTAGTCATTGCTGCTTGTTTTAGTTTACTAAAGGGGCATATATTTAGTGATCAATCATAAGCTACAAATAATATATAATTTGGGAACCATCAATTAATGATCATAGCTTATCAAGGCTCCTTTGTCACAGGTGAAATGCAGATGTAGGCGGAGGACCACATTGCTCTAAAGAGCTGGAGATGTTAGTAAACACAGTAGAGAAAGGATGGTTTGGAAAAGGAAACCAAGTCACAGAGTAGTGACGAGTGCTATAGAAGAATTGGCAGTAGACATCTAAGTCTTACTTGTGAAACTCTCCCGCCTCTGTGTCTTTTCCATGTGACTTCTTTGCCCAGGTGTTTAACTGAGTGGATCTTGTTCTGTGCAAAACATTACCTTGGCTCAGTTTAAATACGTGTATAGTCTTACTGGCTCTAAAGAGACTTCTCATGTGACTACAGTTAAGAACCATATGTATGTGCTTTGTTGGACTGGAGTTTGTCATACATGTTACAGCAGTAATTAGACTTGCTCAAAATCAGGAAAGAATACTTAGATAGTTTATCCGTAGCAAATAATTCAGCAAGTCTGTCACCAATGTGCTTCTGCTCTGTATAGATATTGCTCACAGTAATTCATCTCTATGGAAAGAGCCCATCAATAAAGGCTACCCATTCTTTCCCAGTGAAGACCACCAATCCTTCAGTTGTCATGACTTCTCTGAGCCCATTGTTCCTTACTTCCTTTCTCATATAATAATTCTGACTTCCATGACCTTTCCGTCTGCTCCTCCAACATGGATTTTAGAGCACCTACCACAGAAACAAAGCTGAATCCCAATGATTATTAGTCTTCATTCCTTTCACCCTAGATGGAGCTGTATTTTCCTTTCACGCCATTTCCGTTTAGACTTTCTTTTCCAATTCCTTTAAATTGTCCGTCTCGGCTGCCGGGTTTGCAAAGGCTTCTTGTGCTGTTACTGTGTTTTTCTCACACCCCTCTGAAAGCCACAAGGTCAAAACAATACTTCTAATCTCATTTGAAATCCCTTGTGTATATTGTTTAGTTATGTTTTTTGTGCTGGTTTTCTTGACAGATTTTTGCTTTTAAATAGGGGTTGCAGTTTCTTCTCAGAGGTTGAAGATCTGGCTTCATAGAAATCAGTAAAAAGCTTCCATTACCTTCAGTCAGGACAGGATTTTGTTCAGGTTACTGAAAGAAGATTGATTGTTATTACTTCTTGTAATTGTTATTACTTCATCTCTCGATTTTTAGTAGACTGTATAGAAGTTTAAGAAATGTGAAAAAAATGCTAAGAGTGAGTACAGGTAGGAGAAAGTTTTCTTTTAGCCTGTATCAAAAGGATAGGATGAGTTTGGTTGTTTGGGTTTGGGTTTTTTTGTTGTTGTTGTTTTGTTTTATTCGTTTTTTGTTTGGGTTTTTTTGTGTGTGTGTGTTTTGGGTTTGGTTGGTTGGGTTGTTTGTTTTTTTTGTTTTGTTTTTGTTTTCCATTGTTTTTCAGAAGTAGTGAACCACAAGGTTGGGCTTTTTTAGCTTTAAATAGTAAGTTTGTTTTTTCTGCCATTCTGCCATCCTTATTTACACTGAGTGTGTTCCAAATGCCTCTGAAATTAGTGAAAAAACTCCCATGGAACTCAGCAAACTTCTATCAAATACACGTTATTGTTTCCCTACTCCACACGAAGTAAAAGGGAAATTAGAAGGGCTACCTGTGGCATAAAATACTGTTCATTTCAAAATCCAGAGTGGCTTTCTTTCCTCCTGTGCTGTTTACTATCTCATTTGAGGGAAACTGAGGTACAAGGATGTAACAATGCACTGCCTACATGTGCTTCAGTATCTGTATGAACCTTCAATCCTAATTTTTGTACTAATGTCAGAGAGTTAAATACACAATTTTCTGGTTCTTGTAAAATAGCAGAAGGTAGTAAAAGCCCAAATACATTAAAAATAGCATTTTTTTACTGTTTTGGGCTTCAATCTGAATTTGTTGCATTTTTAGCATTGTTTCTTTCTCAAACTTCTGTATGGAATATGTAGATTACATCTTCATCTGAACTATGCAGAAGAAATTTGAGAAGTGATGCTTTGAATGCAGAAAGCGGTAGAAAACAGTGGTGGGAAACAACTCTATTTTTTTTCTAATATACTGTAGAATTTCCAAAAATACCATAGAATTATTATTTTGGACGCTGGGCAAAAATTGTATTGTGAGAAAATAAGGCATCGTCAATGTGAGATCTCCCTGTAAACATGGACAAGACCAGGTGAAGAATTTTTTAAATAAATAAATAAATGGAACAGCTATTTGGCAAGACTGCTCTTTTGTAACAGGAAACTTATTTCTAACTGGAGCTGTGTATGAGACACCAGGCACTCCAAGTTGAATTTCTTGCACTAACTGTGCCCCAGGGGTTTGCTGACCAGTTAGGAGGACCAACAGAAGAAACAATAAAGCATTTTTATAAGCCTTAAAGTCAGACCAGTGGGAATTTTTCAGACAAGGGCCTACCCTAGATCTTTTTCATAAACTCACTTCCTCCAAAGTATTTGATAACAAGAGAAATAAAAATAATCAAAAGAAGGGGGAGGAAGAGGGAGAGAAAAACCTACCATTTGTTAATTAGACAGTCAGATGTTTTGGAAATGTCAAAATTTGGCAGCCCCATACCATTTCTGTCAGTCATTGGATATAAGTGGTTGTGGTGGACATGCCTCTATGTCAGGAAACAGTATGAACAGGATGAAGTTTGTACATACATGAAAACTACACTGCTGTTTGGACCTGAACTGTGTTTTCTCCATGACTTGCCACCTCATTGTGATTATTGCATTCAAAAGTCTCAGACAAAACAAAGTGACCGTGCAAACATCTCTTGAGAGACAAGTATTTCAACTGGAGAAATGCTTTGAGTTAACTGCATGTGATGTTCTCAGTGGTAGTGCTCTATCTGCTGCTGTCAGACCAAATACTTTTTTCAGTTTCTCTCACTGCCCAGGAATGTTGCAACAATGGAGGTGAGGGATAACTGCCATTAGCTTATGTGTAGGGCATGTGGAAGCTATCTAACAAAAACTGCTAATAGGAATAAAAATATTAACACGTGGAGTTAAGGAAGAAAGTAGCTCTTTTTAAGAGAGAAATTCTCTTGCCCTGTGCATTCCCTTCTGAAATGCCCATGTAATGCTGAGATCATGTTCCTGTCTTGACTCTTAAGTCCTCTTCAATGGCTTAACTACAGTAGAGTGTAACTTAGGCTGACAATTTTCAGGTGCCTTTGTGGAAACCGACAATGGAAACACAGGGGAAAAAAGTACATGGTTCAAAAGTGTCTGTTGATTTGGAACCTAAAGATTCCTAGATTAAGGATGCTGAGATACTTAGTGCAAGTTTGCTGCCTTCTGGGTCATGCTCTGAATGTTTTAATTTGATAGAAATAAAGATTAAGCATCTCAAACAGTAGTACAGTTGACTGCTAGATAACAGTACTTCTAGAAGCTAGGCCGTTTGAGTTAGGCTTTTTTTCCTCTTATGCCTTACTCTGTCAAAGTCAATCATTGCTGTAAAAGATGAAAGCCCAAACCCTTTATTTCAATGGGAAATAGATACATAAATACCCTTAAAGATTTGATTTGATACTGCTTCTAATAAGCACTGAAGTTAATAGCACACCCTGAATTGATTCTGCTGAGCATAGGCTCAGATCCTTTTACATTATTGTTGCAGCTGAAGCGCTAGACACTGCAGAAGCATGATTCTAAACCAGGGTTCTTAAGCAAGGTCACCTGATTTTCAGTGCTAGTTCTCTTGAATCCAGTGAAGCTGAAGCTACTTTAACCATGCAAGAGTTTCAGATACTTAAAAGTAGCAACAGTGTGATGAATGACCAATTAAACTTTTCTTGCAACTTTTGAATTTTGAGTGACATTTTTCCATACTAGAATCGAAATCTAGTTTATGGGTACCTCTGTATAATTTCTTGACCTTTATTTTTAGAGATGACCATCAGGATTTCAAAGCAGTAAGTTCATCTAACCGTATGTCACTACCCTCTCTGGTGTCTTTGCAGACTTAAAATAGACCAAAATTATTTCTCACTAGATATGCTGGCCAAAAACCTGGAAATATCACAGTTGATGAACTGGTGACAGGTTGGGCCAGCTTGCTTTTTCGTTTGTTTCTTTTCTTTTGTATAATTATCAGTCAGTCATTGATTTCCTTATTGTCAAAGTCATCAGAAAGCTATGGAAAACTTTATCCTAAAATGCTGGGTTTACTGGCTTTTTGTGCTATTTCTTGAAGAAAAAATGTAAAAAATGTGAAGAACTTGCAGAGTCTCTTGCCCTCAAGTTTTTTTACAAGAAACTATTTTTTTATTATTAGACACTGGACCAAACCGCTCTGCAAATTTTCCACTGCTATTAACTGCAAATAACTTCCAGCTTGTATTAACCCTTTTTGGTCATGACAAGCAAAACTGTTTTATATCTGTGGTGTGTAATGAGAGAAGCAGATGAATTTGAGTCTGGATCTCAAGCGGAGCTCTTTTGTGTTGAGACTGTGTTTATGAACTCCTCTGGTAACATTCTCATTCCTAACTCCCCTTAGAGAATGGAAATATTTTTATCAGCTAGAACATTTTGGGAAATACATCCCTGATAATGCTGGATTTGATCTTGTGCCCACTGAAGTAAATGACAACATTCTTGTTAGACTTTGGGAAATGGCTATGCTCTGCAAACATTGTCCTGAAAAGACATCAGTAGCTGATAGGTCCAAGCTGTAGCTCTAAGTTCAGTTCTTCAGCCTCTCTGGTTGTCTAAAGAAGCAAGCAGCAAGACCTCAGATATGACTGGGGTGTGTAGACGCTAACAAAAACTGCTAATAGGAATAAAAAATTTTAATACATGTTGAGTTAAGGAAGAAAGTAGCTCTTTTTAAGAGAGAAATTCTCTTGCCCTGTGCATTCCTTTCTGAAATGCCTGTGTAATGCTGAGATCATATTCCTGTCTTGACTCCTAAGCCCTCTGCAATGGCTTAACTACAGTAGACAGTAGTTAAGTTAGGCTGACAATTTTCAGGTGCCTTTAGGGAAACTGACAATGGAAACACAGGGGAAAAAAGTACATGGTTCAAAAGTGTCTGTTGATTTGGAATCTAAAGATTCCTAGATTAAGGATGCTGAGATACTTAGTGCAAGAAATCCTAGGTACCTTTCAGGTTGCAATTGGCCTGAGCCAGTCTGTATTGTCAATGCTCCACTCATGCATATGAATCTGAAGAGTGACCCTATAATGGAGGTAGAAGGTGCAGACTTCGCTTTACAGGACAGGTTTTTATCAGTTTTTCTTTATAAGCATTTCTTTTATGAAATGTAGACATTTATTTTCACATTCATTAAGAACTTTTATCAGAGAAATACAGTACAATGTGGCTTCATTTAAAATGAAGCCACATCTTCTAGATGAGGAAAGTTGTATATCTACTCATCCTTTGCCACAAAAGTGGGGAAAAGTGGTTGCTATGACTATTTAAAATTCTTGCGCTAGAAAGATCCCCAGGTACTATTGTAGTTTTTAATGGGAATTATGGCACAGAGGCACTGACCTATAAAGTTCATTAGGTGTTTAAAATATATTTGAACTTCTTAGCCAGACAAAATTAATGGTTGGCAGGAGGTCACACAGGAACCTTTTGGCAGAGCTGAAAAGTGTTTCCAGCTTCCCTGCGGTGCCTTCAGAAGGATTCTGGCTTTTCACTTTCTTTTCTGGGTGTTGAACAAAGTTCTCCAATTCAGCATTTGCTGAAGCCACCAGAACCTCACCACAGGCTTGAACGGAAATCAGGTCATGTATCAAAAGGATGAGTAGCTGTATTATCACAAAAGTTATCTGAATTGTACCTACTTATTCTGACGAGAAAGGTGGTCCTTAGAGTTTTACATGTGACTTTTTATTCTCACTCAAGTTGTAAGCTTCCTTGGTGGAATTTCTTCTGGCTTCTTTTTCAACTAAGTTACTGCTCTAGTTGTTTGGTGGTTGTTCTTTTTTTTTCCTTTTTTTTTTTTTTTCCCCCCCGTTTTTGTCAGCTTTCTATCTTCACCATGAGGAGAGAATCAAGGCATCTTCAGGCTGTGTCTTCTATGCCTCTGCTGGTTTCTCTCCTCCCATGGTGTCCCTCAAAAATAATCATCGCAACCAAAATAACTAGTCTCTTTTGCAAGTTGTCACCAAAAAGAAATATTACTAAGTCAATATTTTTATTGCTTGATTTTTATTTTTTTTTTCAGGACTCTGCTCTATGGGCTTGAAATCACTAGTTGGGAGACTACTATGGTGGCAGCTGCAGTAGCCTGATGATTAAATCCCCTATCCCATCCTGTTTGCTTACTCTGGGATTCTGAATCATGTCTACATATCAGAAAAGGTAAATGTGTTTTCTTTGTGTTTTCATCCACCTGCTTGGCTGTGCTGCTAATAAGAATGAGTCTGCAAGGTTTTGTGAGCCAGTCAGGCTCATGGGTTTTGAAATGGAAGTTGTTGTTTGACTCTGCTGAGCCTGATGCACCAGAACAGATCTCATTACAGGTTTGGGCCCCAGGTCATAAGAGAAAACAACAGATGGATGAAATGCACATAAAGGGGAGGGAAGATAAAAGGAGCAGAGCTGGGAAAGGTTTAGGCTAGTTGGAGGAGGGAAGGCTTAGCCTGGATATCTAGTCCAGTCCCAATGTGAGGTTTAGCATTTCTGTCCTCTGTGGAGGAAAACAAAGAAATAAGCAGAGAAAAAAAAAAACCCACAACAGTGAAGCATGGCAGGGAGGCAGAAGTACGCTAGATAGAAAACTGCTATAAGCTATTTTATTGGTGTGTAAACTTTGAACAAGTACATAGCCCAGAACTATACTTAAGTTGTGATAATTTTGCCTCTGATAAACAATGTAACTGTGTATCCAAATTGTAAGATGAGTGTCTAGAAGAAAATATTTTCTTTTTCAAAATAAGCTAGATGACTAAGATTTAGTGCTGGAAGGCTATGCTGTGTGCTATGATTTCTTCCTTATGAGTGTGCAAATCTTCCTTAATTTGTTAATTCATCCTTGCAATCTGAAAGCTAGAAAGTTTTATTGTACTATTTACTTATGCATAGATATCTCAGTGAAAACAGGAGAAGGATGAAGCAAAGGATGGAGATGGACTCTTAAGTGTGTTTTATTTTGCTTAAAAGTCACATGTTAAAAATAATCCCTTTGCATTCAACTGTAGAAACAGTGTCAGAATCCACAGGGGGCTTTGTGTTTCAACAAGACTGCTCAATTTGTTTTTCATTAAGCATAATTATTTATTGCAAGACATGCAAGTACTGGTAATATCATCTGATTCCTGATGGGGGGCAGGGTGTTTTGCTTTGGTTTTGTTGTTTCTCTCTGTGTCTTGGTTTAAATTTATCTCAATCACCCAATTTATTTATTTTTTTGGACAAGTAAAAAAGGAATGTGTTTTGGATACATCTTAAAAAGTATTGTTTATCCTGACAAAAAGAACAGCAAAAAGAGTAATCTTGAAAGATTTCTGTAATGGAAATGAAACAATTCAGAAATATGAGGAAGAAATTACACCCATTAAATACATCTAGACTGATGAATGATATGATGGCTGCCTATTCAAGTTGGAAATTTTACACATGATTGAAGCTTTATTTAGTCTAATGAAATGTGCTTCCTGAATGCTGCATCTGAGTGACGGCGTGACCTAGAGCACAAAAGAAAGTATTATGTGATTAGACTGAGATCATTCTCATTTAAAGCCATACTTGCTAAAAATCCAATCCCCAGACTAGTCTCCATGTTCAAGCTGTGGCAGCTCATCCTTTAGGCCTGGATGT